>ML827937.1:40904-60587 GCA_009831015.1 Picea engelmannii
TAATTCGCCTAATTTGGGGCATTCTACACAAAACCCATGTTTTAGAATTTTGATATTCATCCTCATATGCTTGGAAATCATGCCCAAAATGTGTTGTCTGGAAACAAGACGCTACAGGTATTCCAGTAGTACTACAGGAACCGAAATATTCCTACTATTCCAGTAGTCATATAGATTGCAATTCTAGTAGGAAACTTGGTAAACTACACAAGTTAGGAAACCACAATATCTACCCTAAGTAATCATCACAACATGGGAATCAACCATTTTAATGTATATATGTCATGTGAAGCTCATATAGGGTAGAAATGGTCAAATGAAAAAATATGAGTGATGTTCGACAAGAAGTTTTGGATATAATTTTGGAGAAAAATCTAAGTATGAAGAAAGGGCACAGAAGGAAGAAAGTGCACAGAAGGAGGAAATTGCATAGAAGGAAGAAAGCACGCAGAAGGGCATAGAAGGACAAAAAACACGTAGGATGGAGACAATGCACAGACAAAAGGATAAAGAAAATGAGTGAGAGAAGGAAGCGCAAAGGATGACAGTTCAACTTCCCATAAATAGAAGAACACCATAAAATTTGTATAAAGAACGAGAAGTAGAATAAGGAAAACAACCAGTTAACTGAAGCTAGCCATACCATGCATTGTAATGGGTTATTTTTGGATAAATAAGAATAGGGCTCTAAACCCTAAATTTTGGGTATAAATATGTAATGGGTAGGGTGAAAAGAGAGAGATAGCAATGAATAAGGAGTGAGAGAGCTAGTGGACTAGAGAGAATGGGTAGAATCTGTAAAGGTTGAGATTATGTAAGAATCATGAATGTAATCAGTTGATACGATGCATAAAGATAGATTTTGAGAGATAATATTGCATCTTGTGTTATTTACTTGTTTATGTGTGGTTATGAATGATGTTGGTATATTTCATAGACTAGATTTAGTGTATGGATTGGTTATGATGCAATATTCATGAATGGTTACAATAATTAAGAGGATACATAAGCTAGGATAAGGAACAATGATTCACGCATCCGCCTTCCTTTCCCTTACTACTGCAAAAACCCGGTTCTTTCATTCCCAATAGATACATTAGGTGAGACATCATCTGCGCAAGCAGGTGATGCCAAAATTTCTGGTGTCTTGAGGGTTTGTTGGTCACAATTTAACTGAAACTTGGGTCTTACAACCCGTGCATAGACCATTTTATCCCAACAAATGGCTATGTTGATGGGACTGAGAAATTGTGATTAAGGGAATTTTTTGGAGGCCAATTAAGAAGGAAATCACTAACTGGTTGGAACAAAAATATTAAGAATTCACGCGACAAGAGAAAAGGAACCCTCAGATGAGTGACAAGAAATGGATGCAAAAGTATGTGTTCATGGACTTGCATGAAATTTTCTTTGGTGAATTCCCAGAAATTATGATGGAGTGGGTAGATAGATTGGTTGAGAACACATGAAGGTTTAGTTCTACAACGCCAAAGAATTGGACTTCTGAATTGGTAAAACAGTTGAATTCGGTAAGTAACCCAACTACTCGAGCAATTGATTTTTTGTTAAATAGTGTATTAGGGGGTTATGTTATAGAACTTGCAGTAGATTGCATTCAATCATACAATGTTGCAGAAATAATGTTTACAAAGGACCACGCGAAAGGTTCTTGAAATCATTAAATACATGGATAAATTTGTTGTTATGTGAAAAAAACGTGATGATTATGAATTGTGATAGTTAAAGGGGCTTCATGCACATAAGTGGAGCCAAAGGATGACATGGGAATCGTCTAAGAGAAGGAAGCAATAAACGAAGAAGGAAGAGACTGAATATGCAAGAAGGAAGAATACCATAGGAAGAGTATGATTTTGGAGAATTGTGCAGAGGAAGAAGGTATAAGAGGAAAAATATTGAGGATGGGAGAGAAGAGAAGCACAGTGAGCCGAAAGAAACAAAACCTTGCAAACAAGTTTGAATTGTGGAGATACCATATGGAGGAGGAAAAGAAGAAGAGTCTTAGTCCAGCCTAGTAATAGAGGAAACCGTAATTCCTACTCAGAAAGGATCTTGTATTGAATCCATGACCCCATGTGCATCGCCATAGTCACGAATAACAATTTAAGATTTGTCAAAATCTATCATAGTTAGTCAAGGAGTGCAGAGTAGTAGTAGTCAGAATAGTGGGAGTAGTATGCAGATTCAAAATCAGAGTCCACCAACATCATCGAGAGGAGGGAATACATAAACCAACATGGTGAGAATAGATAATACACTTAGAATTCCTGATGATCCAGAACAACATTTGTTTGTCTGCGAAACAATTTGGGCCACTAAAAACATACAAGATGATGTTGTAAAATTGTGCAGTTAGCAACAACATTTAGAGGTCGTGCACTGGCATGGTATATGAAATTACAGAGCATCATGCCTACAGGACAGACCATGACCTTAGAAGATATAAAGAAAGTGTTATTGAAGGAGTTCAAAAATCCAAAGTTAGAATCATTGTCCATCACCAAGATAAAAGAGATCAAATAGGTACAAACAACGTCTGTATGGGATTATGATCAATGCTTTAAGGATGTAATAGGGAGACTAACATTCCAAATTATGTATCAACAAAATTAAGAGTTGTTTATTTTTGGACTTATACCACACATTTAGAGGGCCCTCATTCAAAAGAAGGTTACATCGCAACCCTGAGTGCTAGAGATTTCAATGAAACTAGAAGCATCACCGGCAGGAGACATGGGAGGAATGACACAGGTTCAGACACAGTTGGTTGCATTAACAATCTAGTTATCCAATCTTACCAAGGGAAGGGAAAAACAAGAACAGTCATGGTGCATGAAGTGCAAGATGGAAGGTCATCACAAGGATGAATTCCCACCGTTCACGTAGTATTTGGCAGCTACAACATCGAATTCACTACTCGGAGGAGGATACTGTGAGATCTGTAAGAAATGGGGCCATCATCCCACTGAGTGTCCATTACTACATAAATATTAGAGTACTCCAAAGAATTTTTTTTACAATTTTTGCAAGTCGGTAGGGAATGAAGAGAAGGATTGTCACACGCTCGACTTACTAAGAGAGAACACATCGAATATGTATAGGATCCAAGAAGATAATACCGGTGCAGATGGAAATAGCATGAATTATAATGGTCATTGAGGTTTTAATCAGGGAAACAAAGAAATTTTTTACAAAGGCCGAGGTGGAGGGAATTTCGGTAGAGGAGGATGAGGACCAATTATCTGTTATAATTGTAATCAACCTGGACACTTTGCCCAATATTTTCAAAACCCTTGTACCGCATGCACATATTGCAGAGAACTAGATCACACAACGAAGGACTGTCCCCAACTAGTTGCAAAATGGCATGCTAGAGGCAACCCAAACCAGAATCAACATTGGAATCAGAATGTGCAGCTGATATCAATCGAAAGGCATAGTGAAGGACCAAAAATTGTAGTTGTTACTCATGGAGGATATCGAATAGGCATGAATATGACAACTCAAGAAAACCAAACAGAACAGTGGGTAAGAAAGTCAGCAGGGCCTATACCAGCATTCAATCCACAACAGAGAAAGAGACATATCAGAATGTAATAAAGGAAATACTTGACCACATGGGGGAGCGTCAACATCACCGATGCCTCATATAGAAGACCCAACGGTACCTGAAAAGTCAAGTGCTCAAGTAAGTACACTAACCGAATTCTTAAAGTGTTGTGTATAACTAATGAAGGATAGAACTGTGCTCAGAATATTATATAACATAGTTGATCATTGTGCAAAAGGAAGGGACACCCCTGTCACATAGAGAATAGTAAATCAAATATTGCGTAGGAAGAGAACCAATGGGGAATTTAGGTTTAATGCACAGATTGGGGAGTACGATGTGGATAATGTTATTATATACTTAGGATCAAATGTAAATGTACTACCTAATAAGACATGGGAGATGATGGGAGAACCTGAGCTAATATGGTGTCCTTTTCAGTTAAGGCTCGTGAATCAACATAAGATAGTCCTGAATGGGTGACTAACGAGAGTACCTATGAAAATAGATGGGGTGCGCAGCATGGAAGACGTTGAACTTATTGAGATCATAGATGATAGTTAACCATAACATGCCTTAATGGGATTGGAATGGGCATTCAATAATCAGAAAATCATTAACTTGAAAAGGAGAGAGATGATCTTCGAGGTTGGGGATCTAAAAGTTACTGCACCTTTGGACCCATCAGAAGGGAAGATATACATAGAGCTTGTTATAGTCCAAAATGTTAGGTAGCTAGAGAGGTAGTGGAGGCCATTCAATGTAAGGTAAACTAGCTCCACTATATTGTTAAATAAGGCCCACTATGATAGTTATATATAATAAATGGGTAGTTAGATATAATAAATGTAAGAGTAATTCTTAGAAGGTTTTTCTTCTAGAAGATTCCTCCTCTAGAATGTTCTTAGGTGATGGTAGCACTATATAAAGGGGTTCAAGCAATGTAATGGGATATGAAAATAAGTATTGTATTTTGAGATGAATTTCATTAGGAGGTTTCCCCCTCGAAGAAGCAAGTGAATAGGAGAGGATCCCTTCCATAATAGGATCCATTATATGGTGTTTCCCTACACTAAGGGTTTGATAATAATAAACGAGATTTTGCATATTGTTCTTTGAATCTTTGTGTTGTTTCTATATGCAATTATTTGGTACTTAACACTTCTAAGAAGTCATTTTACATTTATTATATCTAACTACCCATTTATTATATCTAATTACCATAGTGGGACTTATTTAATAATATAGTGGACCTAGTCCACCTTACATTGAATGACCTCCACTACCTCTCTAGCCACCTAACACAAAATGTCACATCTATGCATCCAAGACGTTGGACCATCCATTTGGATCATTTTCCAAGCATATTGATGAGGTTTCCTTCTAAAAACAAATTTTTGGATAATGTACGTGGTTTTTTGGACTATCATCCTGCATACACACGTGTGTTGCAAGTTATTATGCCCGCGTACATACGCATGTTGCATGCTAGTTATCCCGCATTTACCTTCAAAAAATGAAAAAATATATAAAATTGTGAATATTTCAACGGAGTTTATGGGCTATGAAGGGTTTCCTAACCATTTAACCCCATGTAGCACTTCCCCAAACCAAATAACCATATTTTTCTCATATAAAAAGAGGTATAGAGGAGTCATTTAAACACATGAACAAGAGAATAAGAAAACTCTGCCAAAATCCTTTCCCTCTCATTGCCCAAGTTTTGCATCTAGCTCTGAGTTTTATCCTCATCTTTCCCCTCCTTCCATTCTCCCTATGCAACCCTTTCTTCTCCCAATGTTGGCATGTTGGTTGTGATAATTATATGTGGGATTGGTGCACTTGGAGTCATGACATAGGATCCTGGACTTGGTTCGTAGAGCGGTGTCCGCAAGAAAAGGTTGTAACCTTTCATCTTGTTTATGACTAAAAGAGATTATCTTTTCCCCAAAACTTTATGTGTACATATTCTTATCTATTTGATCATTTACATCTACATTTAGGATTTTAAGTGATTACTAGATATTGTATATGTTGTTGTGTTGTGTTCTTAGTCTAATGCAGGTCATCTTTGGGAGGAGATCTATGATCTAACAGGAAACAAGAAGTGGAAGAGGTCTACATCAACTGTAAGGATTCAAGGTTCTCTTCTTAACCTTATATTCCCTCTCTCTCATCAATTAGTCTAGATTGTTTTGGGGTAGATTAGAGATAAGTCAGTATTTTAAGGGAGTTATCGCTTTGCCTATTCCTTAGACCCAGTTTAGGGGTAATTTTCCCCATAGCAAAGACAATAAGAGGAAATCACATGGACAATTTATATAATCTAACTACACGGATGGAGTATTATGTCAACCTAACAACAGATGGCGTGATAAGTTGGAGAAGTATCAGTTCATGTGCATCATATTTAGAATATGGTATAGATAATTGGAAGTAGAGGATGCATGAAGTATCAACTAGACATTTGCATGTATAAACTGATCCTTGCACTATATTGACACAAAGCTATGTGAGCCACCCAGGTATGATGGACTAACTGAGATTGATATGTTTATAAAATCATTTGAGTTACAGGTATCTGAACAACAAAGGCTCTTTTCATTAGATGTCATCTTAAAGGCAACCCCAACTAGATGGTGGGTCGTGCATAGAAAGGGAATGAAGGATTGGGCACAGTGCAGTAGACTTATGCATATACATTTTGGGCCTGAGGAAGCAGAAAGTGTGCATAAATACACAGGAGAGGGAGACCCAATGAGTCACATAAACAGATGTAGAGATTTATGGTGCTCAAAATCAGAGACAAAGTGGATGCACTGATTCATACACACGTTGAATACAATCTCAAGGAATTGGTATTTAGAATTGGATATGTGTAGGGAGACAACAAAATGGCAAGGTTTGGTTCAGAGATTCGAAATAAAATTTTCATTTGAACATGAAGCCCCCTCCATACATGAATCACTACAGGCCATCTGAAAAAATATCTTATCGATGGTAGAATCAATGGAAGAAGTACCATTAGACAATGTGCACAAAGCCAAGATAACATTCCAGATGCTATTGGAATGCTATAATGTCACAGAGGAATAATATAAGGAAGACGATTCCAGGAATGTGCAGGTACTAGAGACAGAAGGAACACGCATGGTAGAAGGGCCAGATATTTTATTTGTCACATACACACACCCTATAAAGACAAATAAATTCATCATTGGGACAATGGAGAATCCTAAGTTTGCACAGATAGGAGACTATTGGAACGATGATACAATTGAGAAGATCGAAGACTTATTATGGGAATATCAGGATTGTTTTCCAACCACACTCTCCTATATGAAATGGATAGCAAGTGATTTAAGTGAGATGAATATTCCACTGAAACCTGAAGCCAAGACAATACAATAGAGACCCTACAGATTGAACCGAAGGTACAAGGAGAAGGTGAAGGTTGAAATAGATAAGATGCTAGATGCATGTATTATTGAACCAGTAGAAGATTTTGAGTGGATTATCCCAATGGTGGTGTAGGACAAGAAGACCGGAGGAATTCAGATCTGTGTGGATCTAAGGAAGTTGAATGATGCATGCTTACATGACCCATTCCCAACACCATTCACGGATGAAGTACTGGAGAATGTAGGAGGTCAAGAAATGTATTCAATTACATATGGATTCTCTGGATATCATCAGATACAAATTACATAGGAGGATAGAAATAAAACCACATTTTCGAAAGAATGGGGAAGTTATCAGTACATGTTGATGCCATTTGGATTGAATAATTCCCTTGGTAGTGGCAACATTCAAGGAGTTCATCCATAAAGTTTAGGAAGTTTATTTAGATGATTGGACGATGTTCATTCTACTGTAGGATCATATAGAAGTACTTCGGCTTATGTTAGATCGATGCAGACAGTGTCATATTCTCTAAACTTGAAAATGTATCTTTTTTGCACCATTTGGAATCCTACTATGACATTTAGTATGAAAACAAGGCCTATTCGTTGACCCAACCAAGATCCCAATTATTATGGAGTTGGAACCTTCGACATTAGTCAAACAGATAAGAGAAAATTTGGGTCATATAGACTATTACAAGAAGTTTATCAAAGGATATGCATAGATTACATCACCCATGGAAACGTTACTGAAGAAGGAAGCCAATTTCCAATGGAATGAGGACTTCCAGAAGGGGTTGGACATGTTAAAACAGAGACTGGTCACCGCTCCCATTTTAATCTTTCTGGACTAGAACAAGGAGTTCCATGTCAAATTAGATCCATCATCCATTGCACTGGGTGTAGTACTCTCACAACTAGGAGAAGGAGACATTCATCATCCAATTGTGTTTGCAAGTAAGAAGTTGTCTATATCTGGAAAAAATTATACCACTACAAAGCGGGAAGATTGGCCATGGTCTATGCACTCTAGAAGTTTCGACATTATTTACTTGGGTCTCACATCAAAATGTACACAGATCATTCTACATTAAAGTATTTAGTCAATAAATTTGTCTTAAGAGGAAGAATGTGCAAATGGATGTTACTATTTCAAGAATATGACTTTGAGGTCGTAGTAAAACCAAGGAAGTTGAATGCAGGATCTGATCATCTCTCGCACATACTAACAGAAGAGGATGCAGGTAATTTGCAGTAACATAATGTGCAGTTATTTTTAGTAAGAATGGTGGATGGGTACTTCACAGACATTGTGGAGTTTCTAAATACAAGTGCAGTCCCCTCCGACATGATAATTACGCAGAAGAAACATTTAGTAGTGCAAGCAGTAGACTATCAGTTTATTGCAGGGAACTTGTATAAGCTAGGGGCAGATGGAATCTTGAGGCAGTGTGTACTGAAACATGAAAGTTCGGTCATACTAGAGGAAGCGCACAATAGAATTGTTGTAATACATTACACAAGAAAGGAAATGGAACATAATACTTTATGGACAAGGATTTGGTGTCCTACACTGCACAAAGATGCAAAGGAGTATTTCCAGTCCTGCGATGTCTATCAACGAGTGGGTAAACCATATAGGCATGATGAAATTCCATTAAATTCACAAGTTACATTGAAAACCTTTAAGAAGTGGGAAATTCATTATGTAGGTCCGATCAACCCACACGCAAGGAGATCAGGAGAAAGATACATCATTACTATGATAGAGTATATAACCAGGTGGGTGAAAGAAACACCAATTACTAATTGCACTTTAGAGACTATTGCACAGTTTCTATTTGAGAATGTAGTCATCAAGTTTGGATGTCCATTCATATTACTTAGCAATCAAGGTACTCATTTTCTGAACACAACAATTGCCGCACTAAATGAGGAATTTCATATTCATCATCAGAAGAGTACACCATATCACCCTCAGGATAATGGCATAGTGGAAGTGTTTAATAATATTTTGGAGAATTATTTGACAAAGATCTGCATTGTTGGAAGAGATGATTGGGATTTCTGCATCCCCACAGTACTATGGGCATACATAAGTACCAGTGAGAAGTTGACATGGAAGTCACCTTTTCGGTTGGTCTATGGACACGAAGTAGTCATGCCAATGGAGTTCATTGTACCTAGTCTACAAATTACATCCATCAATCATCTCTAAGACATGGGTGCAATATAGGAGATATTAGCGTATTTAGTCCATCTTGAGAAAGACTAGTTTCTTGTAGGATTCCATCAGCAGGTGAAAAAAGACAGAGAGAAGGATTGGCATGATCGACACATTAAAACCAAGAAATTTCAAGTCGAAAACTTGGTACTACTCTATGAAAGTAAGTATCTACAACACCCAAGGAATTTTTTCATGCATTGGTTAGGTCCCTATGTGATACAATAGATAAATGAGATAGGTGTTTCATGATTTGGAATCTTGGATGGACAATTCCTTGACGGAATGGTGAATGGAAGTTGGGTGAACCTCTATAGAGATAGTCAACCATCTATGTAGTAATATGGGCTATGCCAAAACAACTGTATTATAGTAAGTGTACCATCGTGGCAAGAAAAACACAATAAAAAGTAAAAAAAGGAAAGAAAAGAAATAAGAAGGTAGTGATAGGAGAAAGAAAAAGAGTGAGTGAAATCCCAAGGTATCAGAACTTGCGCAGATGGATTGATCATCTCACATGAAGAAAACACTACACCAAGTTCAATAATAAGATACAGATAGGCCTGACTATGATGAGCAATGCATTACTATTGTTGGCACAGGGGTAGACCCAAGGTTCAACGCTACAAAAAAGAACCAACAAAACCCTAACTACCATCCCTTTCGACAACACCTGCGAAGTGGATGAAGTCTCACCGGAGGTAGAGGCAGGGGTGGTTGTAGGACTCCAGTGTCTGCAACCTTAGCTGGGAAACAAATATGTGATTGTAATACTTAATAGAGCACTTAGCACCGTCAGCTCATCATTATTTATCCAATATCTACTCCGCAGAGAAAATATATCATCGCAGCATTCACCCAGATCTAATGCATCTAAGCACTCAGCATAAAGAATTAGATCAGATCTAGTAGATTTAAGCACTAACCAAGTTCACATACGTTAGATCTAGCATCCAGGTTCATCATAAGCACAAAGCATAAACAGATCTATCTATCTATGTATATCAATCACTTAGCAGATAACACATCAATGCATCGTACAAAGCAGAGCAACACAACATATACGTGGTTCACCCCCACCCTGGGGCTACGTCCACCAACTCTTGTTCTTTATTAACTTATTCAATCACATACATGCACAGAGCCACAAAAACCTTACTCTGTATAGGACAAGAGACCTGCGCACCTCTCTAGATGCTCCTTCCTTGCGTTACAACACAAAGCCTTCTACAGTCTGTCACAACCACTTGCACTTAGCTCTGCAAGTCTCTCATAGTATGCACAGAGAATTTACAAGCCACACTTTCACTTAGAACAACATCACATAGATGCCTCTCTCCCTCCTTACATCGTGTAGACATTTATTTATATATTACAAAATAATCCTAAGCATGGGTAAACCCATGGGCCAACATCCCATGCCCGTTACATAATCCCAAAACCCAAAAAGGACCCAAAAAGGGGTTGAGATCCCACGATCTCCGCTTCATCTTGCGCTTCACCTTCGACAATCTATCGAAGTCCCCAAAAATAGGTCAAACATGACCAAGAACCCTCAAAACTTGGTCAAGGGCCAATAGGCCCCCAACACTCACATGTGACTCATCCCGAGTCACTATGGTCTGACTAGTTCTGCTTCGAAAGCCTTGAGCTTATCTCGAGCTGCTTCAAATTTATGTTGTGCCACGACCTCATGTTCAACAAATTATTGGATAATTGCATCATTCACAAGTCCCTATAGGCATTGTTCAGCTACATTGACAACCTGCTCCAGTTCTGCTCCTCTGCCCTCTACTTCTGTAAATAATTGGTAAGCATTATCTTGTACAGGTTGGATCCTTTGAGTTACTTCCATAACTATGCTCTGAATAGTGTGGATCTATTTTTGGGTTGTGCGCTACTCTTGAGATCATTTCATTTTTTCCAAAGCTGATAGGATCTTCAACTGCGTCTGTAGTGTCTCTGCTTGTTTCTTTTCTTCCTGGAGTTGCGACTACAGTGTCTTTAATTATGGATTCTCAGCAAGTTGTTCATATGTCTGGGCACTGCGATCACTCAGCTTCTTTCATTCCATGGCAAGAGCCTTTATTCTCTCAACTACGCTTCAAGCAGTTGCTTCTCTTTGATCCCTTACATCTTGTGGAGTCTCAGGTACAATGCGTAGCTCCAAATATTCTATGCGTTGTTGTAGCTGTTGGATGGCTTTTGAGACTTGTTATACCTGTTGTGGAACTCGATCTTCTACCTTGATTTCTAAGACTGTCACGAAGTGAAGATCTCTATTGACCGCTTCTTTTACTTTGAGTTGCTCCATGAGCAATTGTTCCTCTCCTTGCTACATCTGTGCATTTTCTTCATCGAACTTCGCTTGGAGAGAAAGATTTTCCTATTCTACAGCACTGCGTTTCTCTACAAGTATGCCTTGCACTTTCTTCAAGGCCTGGGTGGCTTGTTCAGTTTCTTCTTGTGCCCATCAAAGGCTAGCATCGACTGTATCAGCTAGGCGGTGGATTTGGGTTCGCTCATATCCCAACGTAAGTTCTCCTGATGAAAGTGGCGCAGTAGAGACTATGTGGCTGGACTATAGGGACTGTTGTACCCCTTGGAGTTCAATCTCAATTCTATCATACATCTCCTCTTGCTCAGCTTCCTGTTTTTCTACTATTTCCAGTGAAGCATCTTACAAGGTTGCTATGAGGAAGTCAAAGTCATCAGAGGTGAGGACAGTCTGCATCTTAGTCATGGTGGCTTTCGATTTATTCTGGGAGGAATGTTTCGGAGGTGAACCCTTCCTCTTCTTTAGGGGATCAACCTCGTCTCCTTGCTTCTGTTTGACTTCTTTTTCATACAACTCTTCGCCATCACCTCCTTGTTCTAGTGATATGGAAGCAATCTTCACAAATTTGTTGTCTAATTCTTGGACCTCTTCGGTCTTCCTTGTTTTGTTGGGTCCGGGTGTATCCTGCACAGTTTTTGGGTTGTCAATGTCAGATATCTCCGCAGGGTCTACTGGAATAAGGAGATCCATCGACTAGTCCTTAGTGATCTCCTCCAGGTCCTCCTCTGTCAGCTTATAGTAGAAGTAAAGTTGTTTCTTATGTTCATAGGCTTGTGTTGTGATGTAAATAAAATGTCGAGCTATGTTGAACTTCATCAAGGGTCGAAACCAGTGTAGAGTGTTCAGAGTCATACAAGGCTCGGACTGTATGGATCTCTTCAGCTGGTTGTAGTAGGTATGAAAAACAAAATTTGACTTCCACCGTTTGTTCATATCGCTTGAATACTATAGTGTACTGAACTTTGCGGCCAACAACTCAAATGGCTCGAAGTAGGGGAAGGTCGCACCTTCCGGCATCTCCCAAGCGATGAAGGTGATAAGCATCAAGAGCCAACTAAAATGGAATTCGTAACCTTGATCTTGTGCTTCTCTACATTCAATTTCCAACTGGTTCACCAAATACTTCATCCAGTTCATCTGTAGGCCTTTCATGCACTTCCCTGTAAGGTCGACGATGAAGTCGGTGACTTGGGTAGGTACGTAGGCGAGGCACACTTCGCCACTCTAGATAGAATCTACCTTGTAGCCTCGTGTCCCCTTCTTGACATCACCATAAGTGTACTTGATCCTCTGTGCTAGAGCGCGATCCATGGCTTTTCTTGGGTAAAACTCTTGTGGATCAGGTCCTTACATACTCAACATCATGATCTGATTGATCAATGTCAGATCAAATATTATACGATGGTCTAGCCACAAATAACTGCCATGGTAACAAGAAAGCAACAACTTGACACAGGAATTCACCTCCTGGTGTCTTCCGAAGTGTGGGATCTTCATGACGTTCAACAAGGTGGACTGTGTAAGGTTCATCGTCCATGATTGGGGGATTATATTTGAATTCTACCCCTTCGTTCTGGTCAGGTACTTATGTGGTGCGAGCATGTTATAGAATTTTTGGTTGTCGAGGTTTAAGTCACTGAACTTCAATGCTGCAATATTATCTT
Organism: Picea engelmannii; assembly: GCA_009831015.1. NCBI lineage: Eukaryota > Viridiplantae > Streptophyta > Pinopsida > Pinales > Pinaceae > Picea > Picea engelmannii. The sequence goes on from ML827937.1 coordinate 54,103, forward strand.
GGTTCGCTTGAACTGCGCGGATCCCCTTCGATAGGTACATAGTGACCAAGGTATACTCGAAATCTCTGGGCACTCTATCTCGATTTATTGTTCCGCTCAGAGGTGTTATGTAGGTGGGTAATATGGTCGAGGTCAATTTGGCATTCACTAAGTCATCCCTGTGCTTGGTTCACTTTTCATCTAACGGTTGGGATGGTTCGGCTCCATGAGTAGTCGATGGCGATGCTTGCACTATTCTTGTGGATGAAGCATGTACCCCTACAGATAATCCTCTCTATGACATAAATGTTTTAGTCATCAAGTCTAAGATTAATTCTGTTATATATTCTTCAACTGCGTCGAGTTCCTCGAACATACACGCTCGGGATTAACTAGATCGGGTTCAAGATTAACTTAGACACTGAAATGGAATAGATGGAAACAATGCAATGATCACTGTGCAAAATCATCTTAGTCTACGGGCTCAAACTATTGGTTAGAAAAAGTATTCTCGGTTCATGGCACGACGGGATAAATAGGTAACTCAGCAATGGGTCGCTTGCAATGGGTATGAGGCCTTCGTTAACTTTGTTATCACCATTACGGTGTGGTCCAATGGTCTGATGGTGAGCTATTTGACGATAAATGCTTTTCTACCCGTTCGAAGCATCGTTTGAATGGTTATAATGTCCCCAATGACTATATTTCTTCACCATGGCAAAGTGCCATGTGTCGTTGTCCTGATATCTCGGTGAAGCTCCAATTTTGAAAATTTTCCTTCTGCGGGGTTCCTTATGGATATTTTTGCAACTTTTCTATCTTAGCTCTCTTCTTACTTAGTTTTCTAGCCTTATTTCCAATGAGCTTCATCTCGGTATTCCTTTTTCCTTTATGATTCTTATCTTCTTTTGTCATAGTGACTTCGTGTTGTTGAGATTCTTTCCTAGGATTCAAGGGTAATACTTCTTCTTTATCTAGGATAGGTATTTCAGTCTTCTGTGGGTCCTCTAGTGTTCTTGCAACTTCAACATCTATGTCATTGTTGTTAAATAGCTGTGATATGTTCTCTTGTTCTTCAATCAAGTGTGCGATCCTTCTAGTTATAAAATCTTTTAACTCTTGTGTCTTCTGTTCTACGACCTCTTCTTCTTCCTTCTTTCTGGCTTGATCTCTTTCAATCCAAGGTTTCCCTAGTAAAATGGTAAATGGAGCGATGTTCTCAAAAAATTTAATAATCTCAAAATCTTCTTTTGTCGAAGTTCCATTGGCACTCATAGGTATTTGAGTGAGCTTTCCACATATGGTTATCAGTTTTCCTCTGAATAATCCTATTCCTCCTAGTGAAGGAATCATAGCAGGATTTCCTAAAAGTTCCCAAGTTCTTTCTGTCATAAAATTCACCTGTGTTTCCTTATCCAGAACACAGTCAATTTCGAAGTCTCCTATTCTTGCTTCAATGCATTCTTTTTCTTTAAAGATCTCTGATAATCTGACATGGTGGTGGTCATTCAGGGTTTCTTTCATTTGTAGAAATACTGTCTTTGATTCTTTCTGGGATTCTGCCATAATCTTAGTTTCTAGATTTGCCTTAGGGTTTTCTTGGTTTAGATTTATTCTTTCAACTTTAGAAACCATTTTAGGGCAATCCAACACTTCATGGTCCATAGCTTTGCAACAAAGACAACTAGGTCTTATCCCAGGGCATTCCTTAGAAAGATGTCCCGGTCTTATGCAACTTTAATAGAGGATTAATCCTCTCTTTCTTTTAAATTATCCCCAACCCTTCCTGTACTCCTTGCTAGGATCATAGGAGCTAACCTAGAAAAAATTCTTTCTAGGATCCTGCATCCATTTGTTAGTCCAAACATTCTTTCTATGCATAGGTATAACGTATCTTTCACTATTCTTATTAGATCTACTCATATCAAACCTTCTTTCATCTACCAGTACCCTAGTTTTAAAGCTGGTACAGACTCTATCAAACATACCTAGATCCATATTGTTGAAACAACAATTTCCACTTGTCTTACTTCTACAGAGCACAAAGCTTTTAGATCTAAAACTTTTCACTATTCCTACCTTTATCAGAGCACAAAGCTTGCAGATCTTACTACTTTTCTTGATATCTGAGCACAAAGCTTTTAGATCTAAAACTTTTCACTATTTTTACCTTTATCAGAGCACAGAGCTTGCAGATCTTACCTCTTTTCTTCAGATCTTACCTCTTTTCTTAGCACAGAGATTCACAATTCAAGTAGAATTTTATGCACTAGGGAAACAGATCTATGCATGGAGCTTTCATAGTTTTAGGTCAAATATTTGCACAAAGCTTCTTCTTTCTTAGTTCCCAACAGTCACACTTTCAGGTCTTGGCAATAGAACCATTTATTGGCACAGGGGCAGACCCCGGGTTCAATGCTACAACAGCGCACCAACAAAACCCTAACTACTGGCCCTTTTGGCAACATCTGCAAAGTAGATGAAGTATCACCCGAGGTACAGGCAGGGGTGGTTGCAGGACTCCAGTGTCTGGAACCTTAGCTAGGACACAGATTTGTGATTGTAATGCTTAATAGAGCACTTATCACCGTCATTTCATCATTATTTAACCAATATCTACTCCACAGAGAAAACAAATCATCACAGCATTCACCCAAATCTAATGTATCTAAGAACTTAGCATAAAGAATTATATCATATCTAGCAGATTCAAGCACTAAGCAAGTTCGCATAGGTCAGATCTAGCATCCAGGTTCATCATAAGCACAAAGCATAAACAGATCTATCTATCTATCTATATCAAACACTTAGCAGATAACACATCAACACATCGCACAAAGTAGAGCAACACAACATATACGTGGTTCACCCCCACCCTGGGGCTACGTCCACCAAATCTTGTTCTTTATTAGATTCTTCAATTAGATACATGCATAGAGCCACAAAAACCTTACTCCACATAGGACAAGAGGCATGTGCACCTCGCTAGATCCTCCTTCCTTGTGTTGCAACACAAATCCTTCTACAGTCTCTCACAACCACTTGCACTTAGCTCTGCAAGTCTCCCACAGTATGCACAAAGCATTTACAAGCGACACTTTCACTTAGAAAAACATCACATAGATGCCTCTCTCCCTCCTTACATCGCCTAGACATATATTTATATATTACAAAATAGGCCTAAGAATGGGTAAACCCATGGGCCGACATCCCATGCCCGTTACATAATTCCAAAACCCAAAAAGGACCCAAAAAGGGGCTGAGATCCCGTGATCTCCACTTTGTCTTGTGCTCCGCCTTCGATAGCCTATCGAAGTCTCCAAAAATAGGTCAAACATGACCAAGAACCCTCAAAACTTGGTCAAGGTCCAACAACAATTCATGTTGGCATGAAAATACTGTTAAATACACTCATGCACAGAAAAGATAGTTGGACGATCGACATGATGGGTCATAAAAGCGCCATATAAGTAGTAAATTTGGAAAGTCGCTAGCAATCGCAGTCGATCGGTGGTACGAGGGAGAAATCACCTAAAGAATTGTATAATTAAGATGTAATGATGGAACAACTCATCAAATTCGGTGGTGGATGGGATAGGTATGGTCAGCACAAAATCACAAAAGAATAAGAATATCGTTAAGAGGAACCAATTCTTGCATACCACTATGACCAGGTGAGAATAGAGTCAAGATACAACTAGCAGAACTCACACATGCTAACAGTTCAAGAAGAAGACACTCTAAACAAATGGGGAAAGATCTGCCAACAATACCATCGGTCCCCCTAGGGTGGAGTAGGGTGGAAAATATATTGGGCAAGCCTACCAACCTAAAGTTTATGGACCATGACATTACTTATGAACAAACATTTCCATATCTAGCTAGGGACCAATACTCATGGGTTGAACACATACTGGATGCAGGGACTCACATCATTTCCAACATAAAGTTGCACAAATATCTAACTGGAGTCAGTATCAAGTTCGGGGATATGAACGCTTCATGAAAGTAAAAGAGAAGGAAATGGATCAGGATCCCATTGAAAGAGAGGTTGTCCAGAAATTGGCCTCATATACAAACCCTAAACTAAACCTGATGAATTTTCCAAAGGCTGGAGGAAAAAAGGAGGATGGTGTCATCCTTAGGCAACCTCAACAGAGTCTCACCAAAGAAGACAATTACAGGAAGGGGAGGCTTAACAATTATTTTTCCACTGAGATGTGGTGTTTCCCCCCTAGGAAACATGACTCTTGATATCATTGTCCATACTTAGGCCACCATCAGGAGGGAAGAGGCCTTCAAGAGGGAAAAGGATGAACCTCTAAGGCATATTGCGAAGAAGCATATGAAACCAAATGAATAATCCCAGCTAGCAGTCATAGGCATGGAACAAACAACCCAAGGAGGAGTCCAAAAGGTAACTGAAGCAGTTACAGAGGTAGAAGTGGCTAACGATACTGCACAATAGTTCATTTCTGAGTGGAAGAACAAGCAACACGAACGAGTGGCTCGGGACGAGCCACAGGTGAGTTTTGGTGGCCTGTTGGATAGGCAGTTTTGGATATAATTTTGGATAAAAACCTAAGTATGAAGAAAGGGTACAGAAGGTAGAAAGCATGTAGAAGGAGGAAGTCGCATAGAAGGAAGAAAGTGAACAGAAGGGCACAAAAGGATGGATGGTGCATATGATAGAGATAGTGCACAGATATAAGGATAAAGCAAGTAAGTGAGAGAAGGAAGCTCAAAGGATGATAATGTGACTTCCCAGAAATAGAAGAACAATCAAAAACTTATATAAAGAACGAGAAGTAAAAGAAGGAAAACAACTAGTTAACTGAAGTTGGCCATGCCATGCATTGTAATGGGTTATTTTGGGATAAATAAGAATAGGTATTTAAACCCTATATTTTGGGTATAAATATGTAATGGGTAGGGTGAAAAGAGAGAGCTATCAATGAATAGGGAGCAAGAGAGCTAGTGGACTAGAGAGAAGGGGTAGAATCTATAAAGGTTGAGATTATGTAAGAATCATGAATGTAATCAGTTGATACAATGAATAAAGATAGAGTTAGAGAGATAATATTGCATCTTGTGTTCTTTACTTGTTTATGTGCGGTTATGAATGATGTTTTTATACTTCGTAAACTAGATTTAGTGTATGGATTGGTTATGATGCAATATTCATGAATGGTTATAAAAATCAAGAACATACATAAGTTAGGATAAGGAAAAATGATTCTCGCATCCACCTCCCTTTCCCTTACTACTACAAAAACCTGGGTCTTGTAGTCCCAATAGATACCGTGGGTGAGACTTCATCTGCGCAAGCAAGTAATGTCGAAAGGTCTGGTGTCTTGAGGGTTTGTTGGTCACAATTTAATCGAACCTTGGGTCTTACAACCCATGCATAGACCAGTTTATCCCAACAAGTGATGAAAGGAATGAAGATGAAAGGGTAAAGTAAGTGAAAATGGTTTAAATGGCCTCATAAAATGTGTTTTTTTTTAGGCCCAACTTCTCCCCCACACTCAAGTCATTGCATGTCCTCATGCAACAAAGCTTGTGAATGAATGTTGCATACTTGGAATGTCTAGTCCCTTAGTTTTCTTTCTACATCATAGGGATGTGATGAACTTCACTCTTGATGAGGTCAAAAAAACTTGAAATTTCCCTATTTTTATCTTATTTATACAATCTTAGGGGTGAAAGACTTTGAATGCAAATTTTTTGGTTTTCCCTTAATACCTTTTAATGTTTAGACAATTCGAAAGCAATTGGGTGTTCTCAAGTTGAATCCTTGTAGTGATTCAAATTGTGTAAGGCACGTGTAATCGGTCTTATTAAACATTACATCAAATTATGAGATGGATACGAAGGGTAATGTATAGGGACTATATGGGAAAGCCTCAAAAGTTTAATGATCTAAATCCCCAAGTTGGATTTTCACTTAGAAATATAAATTGTAAACTTGAACCTAGTTACATTTTTCCTTTTACCTATGTTCTAGCTTGGTCTGTTGAACCTTATGACAAGGTTATTGAATAGTGAAGGAAGAGGATTGAAACTGTGATGAAATTTTGAAGGATTGAAGTGCATGAAATATCAATCTACTCTTGATAGTCTGCTACAAAAGGTCAGATGCACTTGTGGATGGCTAAAGAAAGTCAATTGATGCTTACTAAATTATTTTAATGATGAATCTAATGAAGAGTACTGCATCATATGGATAGAAATATGTTGAACAATTGGACTTCTTTGTGGGTGCTACCATGATGATCTGAGAAGAAGATGAACATTTGAATGCTTGAATATTTGGGCCAAAACGAGTATGTTGAAGTTGGTCTGAAGGGTCTGAAACCAACTTCTGCAAATAATTCCCTGTGGTTGTTGCACACTTTTAATGATGCCACTGTTCATGCTTGGGTATGAACCACATTACTAATCATCTACTAAACATGACATTGAGATAACTACAAACAATTTTATAAATGAAATTCATGAAGTTG
>ML827939.1:20333-45402 GCA_009831015.1 Picea engelmannii
TTTTCACTCCTTCCTTATTAATCCTAGTTGATTAGTACTCTCTCATCCCATCACTAAATTCAAATATATTAGATAATTATCCACATGCATGGCTAATGGAAACAACAATGTTGTCAAGTGAAGTGGCCAATAAAAGATAAGATGGTTCTCTAGTGTTTTGTTGAGCTGAACAACTTCCCTAAATCGTATAACTGGGGAACTCTCATGAATTCACTTTAACTAAGTCTTATCCTATTGATATTGTAAGTGTGTCTCTTTTTCTTTTGATTATGATTAAAAAGGATTTCATTTTGATGATTCTTCTCAACTCAATTGATAAGCTTTATTGCAGGAACCTTATGCTTATTTGGAATTGGTTGATATTTTTCCTTTGGTTTTAAAGGATTCATATCACTTAACCTTAATCAAGTACCTTTATGATCACTTTCAATTATTTGGTTTCAAATTTTTCACCCATTCCTTACTAATCCTAATTGGGTAGTACTTTCTCATCCTATCCCTATATTCAAATACATTAGATAATTATCCACATACCTAGCCAATGAAAGCAAAAATATTGTTAAGTGAAGTGAAAAACAAAAGAGAAGATGGTTCTCTAATGTTATGTTAATCTCAACAACTTCCCCAAATCCTAGAATTGGGGAACCCTCATAAATTTACTTTGCTTGAGTCTTATCCTATTAATATTGTAAGTGCATCTCTTTTTCTTTTGAATATGATTAAAAGGGATTTCATTTTGATGATTCTTCTCAACTCAATTGATAACCTTTGTTGCAAGAACCTTATGATTATTTGGAATTTGGTTGACATGTTTCCTTTGGTGTTAAAGGATTCATATCACTTAACCTTACTCCACTCCCTTTATGATCACTTTCAATAAAATACTGAACATCTGATCAAATTAATATTGTTTTTTATATCATATAATATTATCTATAGATGAGTTGGTTTATATGCCACTTTATCATGTGGTGCCTACCCTTTATATTGATATAGATTGACCCATCTTCCTTTTTCATTGAGTTTCTCCCATTATTTAAAGAGATTGAAACATTGTTGATGGGATTTTAACCTTGGTTCATCCCTCATGCATTTTATTTTTTCCATACCCAAGTATGTGCTTAGACCGAACATCGGAATCCTTGAATTTTATGACCTCTTTCATATTAATCAATATCACACTAACAACCCGTGAGCTCAATGTTGACAATTTTATTCTTTGAATGGAATTTTCCAAAGTTTTCAATATATTTATGTTACATTTCTATACCATGTGGGATGTTTGAGTAGTGAACCTACGTTTTCTTTTCCATCTATTCTATCAATATATAAGCAAGTTTCTTGTAGAAAAATACCCACCTATTACCAAGATCCTTTCCATAGTGAGACTACTCTCAATTTAAAAATCCCTTTTCTAGAAATTCATCATAGCCACCATTAAGAATAATGATTGAAGGAGAAATCATGGATGATTTTTTTTATATTCACAAATTTTTTTGATAGATAATATGGTTATGTTGGTGAGGTACATGATTACAACATGTCACTTAAAAAAACCAAAGAAAAAAATAAATCTCCACATGTTGTCCGATAAAGGGAAACATCGACTGAACTTGAGATTGAAGAAATCTCTAGATATATCTATGGAAATATTGAATGCAATATGGGCCTAAGCCAAAATCCATAGTGGGGGGAAAATATAAAAATTTTAGAGGTGAATTTTTTCTAGAATATATTTGGAAATTGGGGGAGTAGGATCTTGACTTATAAGTTTTCTAGAACATTAGAAGATCTTGTTTTCATAGGGTGGCAACTAGACTAGGTCTTATTCCATGCACATAAATTATTTCATGGTTGATTGATCATGATGATATCAATAATAAATTGATAATGAATGAAAATTGGATGGTTGTCACATGATTTCATCCATCCACCCTTAACAATTTTATAGGTTCACCAATCTTGAAGTAAGTATGAATAATGAATGGGTTCTTAAAAGGTGGTGGATAAGAGAGGATCATGACAAAATGTCATATATCCAACCACCCACCTTAGACCCCCATATAGATATATAGTTTCACTTATGATCAAGATATATAGTGAGAGGGATGTGGCATGGTTTAAATAATCTTAGATCATGTTAATCTACCAAGTAGTGAAATATGGGAAAGTGTTCAATTGGTTATCTATATTGTTTTCAATAATGATGGGTGATGTCACGTCCTCACATGATTCCTTCCTAATTCTTACGATCATGCACCTCTTTAGGGCGTGTAGCACGTCTATGTTTCTCATTTGGATGCATAGAAACACCAAGGATACTTTGTGCGGACTATGCCTCTTCACCTAGAGCATACCCATAATTCGTTATAGGCTACATGCAAGTCACACTCTTACTCTAGTGCAACTCTCTTATGTACTTAGACATTTTTTTAACATATTAAAACTTAGTCATTTAAGCATACATCCATGAAATGAAGAGAACACTCGTGAAATAAATAAGAGACACACAGATATAGTGTGGACAACACAAGACATTCCTGACACTTGGCTAAGTCTTATTATTGAAAAACAGTTACAATATAAGCATTATTGACTCGGTTTACAACTTGGGCAAAGTCACACAACTCACCTGACCTCACTAATACACTCATATATAGATTATTCACACCAAGACTCATTCTTCATAACAACTTTCGCAAATCTTGCATTGCACCCCAGACGTATACCCACTACAGACTCATTGTCTCTTCTCTATCACAAGACTTCAGATAGACATGTGGCTTTGTCTCATAGCTGCCTCACCCAGACCCACAACAAGACTTCCCTAAAATCATACCAAAATAAGGTCGCTCCAACTCTTCCCATAAAATCACCTCAAGTAAGCACAAGTCCTCCCATGTGGAGCGACTTAACTCTTTGATGGAGCTCACCTCTCTTCATCCAAATCTACTGTAGAACCTTGAATCTGATCTTGTTCTCTTCTTTGTGTCTTCTTTGTTGTGCATCCTTGTTATTTTATATGGACTCCAAACATCACCTTCATGAATTGTCATGTCCTTTACGTGTCTCATGTCCCTTCGCAGACGATCAATCCCAAACAAACCATTGCGCCCCTTCATGGACCCATGTGCCCAAATCAACCCATGCGCTCATCAACCTTTGCATCCCTTAGGACCGGTGCAAATCAACCTTGGGTGTGCTCCTCATGTCGATGCACCCAAACCTTGGGTGTGATCTCTATGTTGACATTCCCCAAGCTCTTTGGTGCACCTACCCTTGTGCTTTGCCTCATGCTTGGGAAATCCCCTTGGCCTATTTTCACACCCACTTTCCCAACTAGTGCAACTCTTCGGTGTCGGAGAAACCCCAAATTTCATTTCCTTGAGGACTTGGGAGAGGGTGTCTACGCCATTCTATCTAAATACCTTACAGGTGCCATCTTGAGAGAAAAATATCAAGAGTTGGGAATTCACCTATAATTTTTCATGTCATCATACTCAATGGATATGGTGTGTATCAAATCATTTTTTTGGGATGAAATGGAAATGACAATTGAATGATAAATGAATCCATGTTTACTACCAATCCTTATTAGAGCATTGAGTTAGAAGCAATTATGCATAAATATGTAACTACTTCATAGCTCCTTTATATATTATGATATTTTGTAAACATGCCCTTGCATGATAGAGGAAGCAATGCAGGTCATCATAACTTTGGGGGATTAGTACATAATGAAAGATTATATATACATAGGAGTGTTTGGAGCCACTTAACCTCCACATTTTCTACCAAAATCAATACTTGATAAATTCACAATCCAATAAATATCTCATCATATGTACCCACATGGATTTAGATTCTCTCTTGCTAAATATAAGAAATCCCTCTAGCTTTCCTTTCTCTTATTCATAGAATCTTATAGTATAATTACTATCAAATCAATCAATATAGAAGATGAAGTTGTGGAATCCTATCACATGGGAGAAGAAATATTCATGTGACATGATCCTATTAATGTTGTATTAAGGGACTATGCAATGCTTAGATATACTTGACCCATCAACATGAAACTTTATAAGAAAAAAAATTCTACAATAGATCTAGATCTCACGAAGAAATGTTGACCAAGATAAAAAAATAAAGGAAAATCAAAAAGAGAAAAAAAAGAAAAAGAGGAGGTAAGAAAGAAAAAATCATATCAAGAAGCAAGAAACAAGGTAATAGAACTAAAGTGTATAAAAAGGAGAAAGAAGATGATAGGGCAAGAGATACAACATAAGCTAAAAGTCAAGAAATCAAGAAAGATAGAATAGAAATGTAATATGCATAAAAGGAAAGACAAAGACAAAAACATTTGAGCATAAGAGAATTGAATATGAAATAGTGATTTATAAATATAGTAGTTATAGAGGATAAAATAAATTAGGAATAAGAGAATAAAAAGAAAGATGAAGATCAAAGAAATGTGATAGATCATACTAAATAATTAATATCATATATGTAGATCATACTAAAGAAGTCAGCTGCCCCAAAGATAACATGTATTCCTACAATGCAATCAATTAATAATAGGAGGACACAATCCTTTTTTCGGACTAGACATCAAACAAACTCGTAGAACAAGTGGATATCCTTGAGTCATTTTATTTTGATAGGAAGTAGAACAAGTGGATATCCTTGAGTCATTTTATTTTGATAGGAAGAAGAATTAGGTAATTAAGAAGACTCTTAAGAGGCTTAAGATTACAAAGGATGAATAGTTACCTGTTACTATAGAGACCTCTATTATTAAATGGATAGATTCAAATCCCATAGCAATAGTTTTACCAGGTGTGGCTTGCGTCTAGGCCATTCAATCAAACATAATTCAAATGGTTAAAGATTTGGATGAATCAAAGAAGAAAATCAAAATTCTAGAACACTAGGTTGAATATTATAAAGTAGAGACAAATAGCCTCACTTAGTACAAGGAAGTGCAAGATGAGTTAAATGTGGCTTTGATGCTACTGTACAAAAGATTGTAGGATTTATAGATGTATTTCTCATCATTTTTAACCTTTTCAAATAAAGTGAAAGATAAATAGTACAATAAGAACAAGTATGGGTGGGATTGGAAAAAATCAAAATATGGAAACAAGAATAAATACAATTTCCTATCAATATTCCAAGGTTGAGTAATAAAAACATTAAATATAACCTTGTAGCTTTCGAAAATCAGAAATCAATTTCGATAAAATTGGAGAAGAGTGTTGACAATTATTTTTTCAAATTTTATCACATGTGGGAAGTAGCTAAAAGAGTAATCCAAAGATGTCATCTTCCTTCAGTGAGAGAACCAAGAACACCTAGAATTGTTGAAAAGTGCATAAAAGACCTATAAAACAATATAAAATTGGAGAGAATAGTAATAAAGAATAACTAAAGTGAGGCTAAAAGAGTTCACTTCTACTCCATCAATTCATTACAAAAAGGTATGGAGTCAATGTCAAGAGAAGGGGTCATGCAGGAAGTGGCTTTGGAGGAATTGGTGTTTTTGATATAATGTCAATGTATAACAATTAGAGTGCAGACTTTAAAAATAAAGATGAGGGGATAATATGATTATATTTAACATAAATTATGTATTTAAAAAAAGAAAAGATAGCTTTCAAAGCACAACTATTCGAAAGAATATGGAAGGTCAAGAGGGGATACTAAAGAGGAAGTTACTTTTATACTATCTAGAAATGTACTCACTTAAAGGAAGCACATGTTTTTGATTGTCAATTTTGTAAACTTTAGATCATTAGTGAGGATAATCCATTTCTAGCCAAGTTGTTGGGGATAAACTATGATTATGATCCTATACTATATATATATGTAATTTTTTGTTTTGCTTGCTACTGTTGGAATGGTTACGGGAATGCTTCTTAATGTGTACACTTTTCTCCAAATTTTGTTATAATCTTGTTTCTATTTTTCTCCTAGTTGTTTCAACTATATCCTGTCAATACCAAACTATAGCCATTTGTTTAATTATAGACTACTCTTAATTGATAACTTGATACTCATATTTATGCATCAAGTACTTAATAATTATTTGTTGAAAGTAATTATAGAAGTGGAACTAGTTATATGTTCAAGACTCCCTGTTGTTAGTTTATAACTATGTGTTTAGAATAAAAAAAAATTGCATATAAAATCATTTTGCATTTATCATATTAGATTAGATGTTAAAAGGTGGCATAGGTAACAACTAGTAAAACCCAAACTAGTAATAGTTGTCATGCCAAAATCTAAATGGGTTCCCTTTTTCAAACAATGTGAGACCTTTCATTGGGGACAACCTTTACTATTGGAAAAAGGGGCATTTTTCCCTACCAACAATTTTGGTGCTAGAACGAGGGCCTTGTATGGTTGTTAGGGATAATTTTCATATTGACTTTTCAAATTGTAATTTTGATTACAATCTATTATCTATTTTAGATGTTGATTTTGATCCTAAAGAATATTTTGAAGATACTATTGTTAATTTCAAAAATATGATTTTCACAGAGCCTAAACTATCGAATGTTGTTCACAATCAAGAAATTAACTAGTTTTATTGTATTATATAAGCATACACTATGAAAATTCGTAAGCTAAACATCACCTAATTACTTCCTAGACAATAGAAAGAAAATAAGAATGATATAGAAATTATAGTTGAAACTATAGATAACCTAATTAATCTTACCTTTGATGAGTGATCAAGATTTTATGAGAAGAACGAAATGAATACAGATTATTAACATATGCTTAACACAAAATAATAGATATACAATAAAATTGGTTTTCTATTTAATAACGAAATGAGATGAAACTGTAAAATGCAGCAGAAACAAGCTTGCTGGAATGGTGGCGGCTTATGTCTGAGAAGAGATGTGACGGATGCGCGCACTCGCAAGAAGAAGATTACAATGAGGCTCTGAAGGCCTTTTTACAATAAACAAGAATGCCAAAAATCCTAGACATCCAAAAACCTAACCCTAGGAGATGAAGTGCCAAAATTCATGTGGGCCCCGTTTGGGTAAGTTAGTACGTCAACTTCATGGGGTCGTAACTTTTGCATATGATCTCCGTTTTAGGCGTGTGATAGCTCGTTGGAAAGGTATTGTCGAGGAGATTCATTTTTGGGGCTCAATTATGCATTTATATATCATTAAGGAGTGTGATACAGAAAAATCTTCATTTAGGCCCTCAAAATGGCCCTGGAAGTTAAAACTGCTAAAAATAGTAAATTGCCAAAATTGTTAGAAAATTGTTTTGAGCCAGTTGGAAAAGGTGGGTGGCCACCGATATCCATATGGATCAATCCTCCCTCCTTAGGAAACAATTGTATCTATTGCGTTGAGGTCCCCCATCAGATGAGGAAATTTCTGTTGAATTTGGCCCCGGCTGAGCCACTTGCCTTGGTGCAGGAGCTGCCATGCTTTGACGACTCGATAACACTGGATCCTTTATTGTCGAGTGACCTTGATATGTGTGTCCACAATCTGATCACTTGATTCCTGTTGTATGAAGTCAGGGTTGAGCTTTGTTGGTGTCAGTTGTTTTGCTATTTCTGAGGTGTCCAATAATGGTGGGAAATAAGGGCGAAGGAGAGCCACGTTGAACACTGGGTGCAGGCCAAGGAAGGAAGGAATGTTGAGCTCAAAAAAATTATACCCCACGGCCTTGGTGATAGTGTATGACCCATAACGGACTGGGCGAAGCTTCCGATGGGGTCTTGTAAGGCATTCTTTCTACAAGTGCAACCAAACTTTGTCGCCCACCTGAAACTTATGTGGCACCCGATGTTGATCATGGCGCTGTTTGTACTTGTCATTGGACTTTTGTAAGATATCTTGAACCTGTTGGCAGATGTGTTGGATTCGCTCAATGAACCGAGTGGCCTTGTCAGCTTCAGTTGAAGCAGAAGATGAGTTGGTTGAGGTGGTCGCAAGGGGAAGTGCAACATCTATGGGACCCAATGGTTGGAATCCCAACCCCACCTAAAAGGGGTTGTGGTCGGTCGAGCTATGCAGGGCTCAGTTGTAGCTATGTTGGACATAGGGAAGGCTCTCATCTCATGTGCGAGGGTGCTTTGAATTATACATGTGAAGGATATGCATAATCATTCAATTTACAACCTCAATTTGGCCATCTGTTTGGGGGTGGAGGGTCGTGGATTTGGTGAGCTTGGTATCTAGCAGTGACCAAAGGATCGACTAGAATGTGCTGAGAAATCGACTATCCCGATCTGAGACAATGGTTTGTGGGATTCCAAAATGTACCTAGACGCGTTCAAAGAAGAGCTTGGTAGTGGCCTCTGCTGTGATTATCTTCTTGCAAGTAACCATAATCGCCATCTTAGAAAAGTGATCAACAACCACAAAAACACAGTCATTTCCCTGCTTGGCGGATGGGAGGCCCGACATGTAGTCCATTGAGATGGATTCCCATGGCCTGTCAGGAGTAGGAAGAGGGGTGTACATGCCCTATTTCTTAGTGGTCATTTTGGCAATAGCACACGCAGTACAAGACTTGATATACTTGTTGACCTCCTATCGAAGTTTCGACTAGTAGAAATGTTTCTGTATCATCGCCACTATCTTTTCGACGCCAAAGTGTCCTGCCACCCGAGTGTAGTGGGATTCCCAGATCAGCTTCGCTCACTCACTTGATGGAACACAGATATGGCCCAGATGACACAACAACCCATCCTGAAGATGGAAATTATCGACAACTGCATTTGCACCCAACATTTGGTAGGTGGTGGCGAAGTTAGGTTCTGTCTCATAGAGTTGGGGCCATCTAGATGTCTCATGGCCACAAGAGTCTAGCATCGTGGTGAGTGTTTTGACTGGCGGTCTACTGAGGCAATCGACGATGCGATTGGTGCTTCCTGTTTTATACTTGATGTTGAGGTGGAATTGCTACAAGTATGTGGATCACTTTTGATGGTGGTCATTCTGCAATTTTCTCTGTGTCTGCATGAACTGCAGTGGCTTATGATCAGTGTGGATGAATGTCTCCTTCCCAATAATGTAATTTCTCTAATTTCTACAGGCTTGTACAATGGAGTACATTTCTTTGTCATAAGTAGGGTACTTACAGACAATATATGATAGTGTCTCACTATGATAGGCCATGGGGTGGTCGTGCTGAGTGAAAATGACACCCACAACATAGTCTGAAGCATCTGTCTCGATTTCAAAGGGATGTTGCAGGTCTGGTAGTGAAAGTATTGGGGTTGAGCATAAGCGCTGCTTCAAATCATCGAACACTTGTTGTTGGGACCGACCCGATGCAAATTTTTCCTTACCACCACCCCTGTTTATTTGGCTTAGGGCCCATGCAATATGGGAGAATCCCAACATGAACATGCGGTAGAAATTGGCAAGGCCCAAGAAGCTCTAAAGCTCAGTGAGTGTTGTTGGGGATGGCTAGTCACGAATGACTTGGATCTTGGCCGGATCCACATGTATGCCATGTTGATCAATGATGTAGCCTAGGTAACGGACCCTGTCCATGCCGAAGGAGCATTTTTCCAAGTTGGCATACATCTTGTGTTGTCGCAAGGTGTGTAGAACCTGCTGAATATGTTGCAAGTGTTTACCCCAAGTCTTGTTGTAAATTAGAGTGTCATCCAGATACACCACTACAAAAGTATTGGTGAATGGTCATAGGATATCATGCATCATCCTTATGAAAGTGGTTGGAGCATTTGTCAAACCAAAAGGCATGACCAACCATTCAAAAAGGCCTTCCTTTGACTTGAAGGTGATCTTCCATACATCTGTTTGTTCTATCGGGACCTGGTGGTAGCCAAACTTCAGATCAATCTCACTGAAGTATTTGGTCCCCGGGAGTTGATCAAGGAGGTCGTCGATTCGGGGAATCGAGTACCGTTTTCTGACTGTGATTTTATTCAGAGCCTGATAATCAATACAGAGTCACTAGGTTCCATCTTTCTTCTGTACCAGCACGATTGGGCTCCCGCAAGGTGATGAGTTGGGCCGGTTGTGTCCCTTGTGGAGCAGTTCTTGGATCTGTCGCTTGATCTCCTCATTCTCTAACAAAGAGTGGCGATAGACTGACCCATTGGGCAGCGGTGCATCGGGAGTCAGATTGATGGGGTGCTTGACCTGGTAGTGCAGAGGTACCCCTCTAGGTGAGGAGAATATATCTGAGTATTCTTCCATGACCTTATCTACTTGCTTCTGCTGTGTGGAGAGGTCGGCCGTAGAGACCCTGGATGTGGCTATGATATTTCGCTTATTCTGATAGCGAATCATGAAGAAGACAAACTTCCTCGTCTGAGAGATGACCTTCCTACATTGCTTAGCAGAGATCAAGGAAATAACACTAGGTGGGATTGCCTCGGGTATCCTGTACAATTTCCTGTTCAAAGTAATAATAACACTACGAGGCCTAAACTCATATACAACATGACGTTTCCATAAATAAGGTTGGCCCAAAATAACATCACAAAATTCGAGAGGAGCAACATCACATAATACCTCGTCTTTGAAGGGCTTGATGTCGTACGACAGTCGACACTATTGGCTGACGCGGAGATCGCTTCCTTGGCGAAGCCATCTAATGGTGTAGGGTTGTGGGTGCAACGCTGTTGGCAGAGCGAGGCGCTTGATGACCTCTGCTGAGATGAGGTTCTTCTAGCTACCGCTATTAACGATGAAGTGCAACGGGGTGCCTTTTACCCACATCTGTGAATGGAAGAGGCACTCTCCTTCTTTTGTCTCATCTGGTTCACCAGGCTGGAGCTTGGTGGTAGCAACGGTGGCACTGGGTTCCGCTTCAATGATCCGTCTTCCCCTTTCTGGTTCTGGCTCAGAGTCAAAATCCACATCTGATTCAGAGGCTTTCACTTCAGCCACCAACGACTGCTTTGAGCGGCAGTCGACAGTGTTATTCCAAAGGCTCTTATGGAAGTCGCACCACTTCCCAGTATCTTTTTTGTCTTTCCGGTGTCCTTCTTTGCTTGTGGCTTGCACTGGTTGTCCTGATACTATCCATTTGTGCTCTGTCCTTTATTCTGTGGGTTGGGGCCACCCTTTCCCGGATTTTGTTGTGAGGGGCTCCTAGGCCCAAATTGCCGCGTCTTTTGTTTGAGCTTCTGCTCGATTTTGATGGCATATCAGTAGGCCGCGCCCAAGGATGAGATGTCCAGAAATTCCATTTCGGCCTGGATGTATCTATGCAGAGCACCGAGATACTTGAGTACTAGATGTCGCTCTGAATCTTTGATACCCAACTTGGTGCGCAAGGTATGGAAGATATTTGTGAAATCTGGCACTACTTGGTCTCTTTCTTGCCGCAGTGTGGTCCATTTGGTATACAGGTCGTCATAACTTTCGATAGGGTAGTATTGTTCCTTAATAACATCCTTGAAGGATTCCCAGGTGGTTGTGACTGAAAATAATGAGGTTTCCTCTGTTTCCTTTTGCTCACAGAAAGTTTCCCACCAATCTTTGACATGGGGAACGACTTTGAGGAGCGCAAAAGTAATCTTTTCTCTATTCAAAAAGTTATGGATAGAAAAATACCCTTCTAGTAGATTCAACCACTTGTCTACAACATCTGTGTCTATCTGAACTTCAAATATAGGAATATCAAAGTTTATTTGTACCTTGAAGGGGGTGGCACCTCCATTCGAAGAAGATGCGTTGCCTGTTGGCAGCCGCTGAAGGATTTGCGCGAAACTATCCGTCATCTCGTTCCTCTGTTGCATGAGGGCTTCCTCAATCAATAGTTTGAAAGGATCTCATGTCCCCTCATATTTCTTTTCTCCTGCCATGAGATGTCGCTTGGGCATGCGAGAGCTTCTGTCCTCAAGAGAAACAAGCTCGAGACCCAACTCTTTGTACTCCGACCTCGTTGGGGACATGCATTAAGACGACAAGGAGAAGACCGCTCTGATACCATTGATCTGGATTTTATGAGAAGAACAAAATGAATACATATTATTAACAGGTGCTTAACACAAAATAACAGAGATACAGTAAAATTGGTTTTCTATTCAATAACAAAATAAGCTGAAACTATAAAATGCAGTGAAATAAGCTTCTTGGAATGGTGGCAGCTTATCTCTGAGAAGAGATGTGACGGTGCGTGCATTTGCAAGAAGAAGATTACAATGAGGATCTGAAGACATTTTTACAATAAACAAGAATGCCAAAAACCTTATACATCCAAAAACCTAACCCTAAGAGATGAAGCGCCAAAAGTCATGTGGGACCCATTTGGGTAAGTTAGTACATCAACTTCCCGGGGTCGTAACTTTTGCATACGATCTCCGTTTTAGGCATGTGATAGCCCGTTGGAAAGGTATCAACGAGGAGATTCACTTTGGGGGCTCAATAATGCCTTCGTCTATATTTGAGGAGTGTGATCCCGAAAAACCTTCATTTAGGCCTTCAAAATGGCATCGAAAGTTAAAACTGCTAAAAATAGTAAATTGCCAAAATTGTCAAAAAACTGTTTTGAGCCTGTTGGAAAAGGTGGGTGGCCACCGATATCCATCTAGATCAATGAGATTCCCTATCCTTTAAAAAATTCCACCAACTCCTAAATTTCGTCCTCTCACTCTTCAAGTTATTCAAACCCCAATTTAGACCCAAATTTTCTATACAAGCATGTGAATTTGATAGATAGATTGCTCAAATGAAAATAAATTAACCTTATTTTCCTACTTGGAGAGCCCAATATGCCCAATATGCTCTTAATCTAGTAGGGAAACTCCATAATCTTTCTAAACATCTTGAATGTATACTCCCTAAATTGACATGATAAATCAGGCTCACTAGAAGATGACATTAAAAATGTTTATTTGGTTACTAAATGTGGAACATGAAGACATGATGTGCATACTTTTCCCCTATACTTTTCAAAATAAAACTTCCACGTGACATTTTAACCTACCTATAGGATTCATTAATAAATATGATGAATTTGAAAACAAATTCATTGGTAAGTTTAGTGATGAACCTTCTCTAACTACACTTTTGAAGGAATTACTAAAAATTAAGATGAATAAGAGGAAATGAATAAAAAAATTTAACCAAAATTTCACTACAATTTTAAACAATTTTTTAATAAACTCTATACCAAAGTATTATACTTCTTCTTTACGTGCATATATTACTATGTTTGTTAAAAGCACTAGAAAAAACACTTTAGCAATTTTTTTTTTTTGGAGAAGCCAAGAATGTGGAAAAAGAAATCTTGATTTTAGTAGGAAACCCAAGGGCTACTGACACTAAAGTCAGAAATTCATTTCTTTACCTAAACCACCCCAAAAACAAGTGTTGAGATTCAAGGTAAAGACCTCATGGACATGGAGAGTTTACTATATTTGGTCAATAAATTATCCAATGAGATAATGGATTTAAAGAATAATTATGGGAAAGATACTTCCAACCTAAAAACTTTTAGACTTTTTTATGTGAACGTTATCACTCCTCCAAAGGCCCCTAATTTTTTATGGACATTTATTATCCACATCATCATGCAATTTTTTTTTAAAAACATGTCCTCAATTGCTTCAGTCTATGGCTTTAGTATAAAATTGGTTTCTTAACTAATAGAAATACCCTAAACTTCATATTCAAGAGGTTGAATATGAAGAAGTTGTGAAATAATAAGAATTGATAAGGGAAGCAACAATGTTTCTATGGGACATGTCACTTGGACTTCAAGATGAAGAAGAGGAAGCGACAGAAGAAATCTAGGTCACTTAAATAATGCAAAGAGATTACAACCTTAGAAGTAAGGGGAATGTTCCTTCAATTCCGTCTACATCACAACCTACCATAATAACGAAGAAAACTACAGTTCCCTCCTCACCAAAGAAAATAACAATGACAAATGTACCTTGGATGAACATGGATCATAATGTGATTGAGGATATGAAGAAGACCAAGGAAAATATTTCCATCTTTTATATCTACAATATTCCTCAACAAAGAGACCTCATTTTAAAAAATTTCAAAACATCCCCTTATAAACTTTAGAAAATAGTAGCCTATTTTGAAACAAAACAAAAACATGATATAGTAAAACTAAAATCCGAAATAAAATAGAAATATGTTGTGGATGATGATATAATTGGTAGAGTCTCTAACCCCATCCTTTTTTCCGGCCTTTAAAATGTTCAAGCACAATGTACATAATCGTGTAGTGGATTTAGGAGCATAGCCAAATGTGATTCCTTACTCTATATGCAAGAAGATAAATTGTACTCCAACCAAGTGCTTCACTTGAATTATCCAAATAGACAATTTAGATGTTAAAGTTATTGGGGAACACAAATACATTTTAATCAAGGTGGCTTGTAACCAAAAATGTATGTTAGATTATAGGTATTGTTGTTGTTGATGTTCTTGAGACTTATGGTATTTTTGTTAGCAAGGATTGGTCTTAAAAGTTGTAGGGATATTTTACCATAGATGAGACTAATCTATGGTTTCCATGGAATGGATAAGAAAAACAAATTTATGTTTATTGAGAAGCTCATATGAAGTATATAGTTACATAATTTGAAGGATCAAATAAATCTATACAATTTAGATATCTAATTATAAAAAATTATGTTCTTGAAATAAAGTTTTGGAAATTAGATTGCCCAAGAATCACTTTTGAAAACATATACAGAATCCAAACTCCTTCATTGCACTTGATAATGATGTTTGCACTATAGTAGATGTAGAAAATAGTATATCCATTAACTTAAATGTAAATAATGACATTTGGACTTTGTTTTTTTAACAGTTCCAAGTCGCAAGAAGGTATAGGAGCAAGCTACATTTTAACCAATCCATGAAAAAAATGCACTATTATTTCTTATAGACTCGAATTAAAAAGTGCCACTAACATTTTAACCAATCCATGAAAAAAATGCACTCTTATTTCTTATAGATTCGAATTAAAAAGTACCAATAACATTGTTGAATATGAGGATTTGACTCAAGGTTTTAAAAAACAATTGATTTAAAAGTAAAATGCCTAAAATTGATTGGTGTTTTGGAAATAATTATGAGGCGTGTAAAGGATTCCATCCATTGCCATTTTCCTTGTTTGAAATGTAACTTGATTCACAAATTTGATATTTTTAATATTAATTCCATTCCTCACTCCAAGAATGTAGCTTTGATAGCTTCTAAATTGACTTTATTGAATGCAAATTTTTTATTTAACTACTTTTCAGCCCATTACTAACTAGAGGGTGTTTAATGTTGATCAACAAATTCCTTTTTTGTGACCAATGGGAACACTTTTAAAGATGTAGTAATTAGTAGTGAACTACACTATAAATCCATACAAAATTCCCAAGATGGGGTGAAGGATCTTAAGTGAAATCCAATTCCAAAGAAGGTATTAACTTTAGTGAAGATATTCAATCTGCAGGGAAGATTCTAAAAATATGTAAACATCAAGACAAGTATCTTTTCCATGAACTATGAATTAATTAACTTAGCACTAAAAAAATTCCTAAAAATGTTAATCTTAGAATTTATTGTCACAAATAGAAAAATAGCATTCATTTGTGTAGGTAGTATTTAGATGTGATTACTTAGTCTTGTGAATACTTTAATAAATACAACACAATAATCATTAACATGGCATTCCCTTGAAAGAATATTCTACTACATTCCAATAGAAACTAAGTACATCCAACACTAAAACCATTAATTCAAAAGGAATCAAAGAAACTATTGGATACTATGATTATTTTCAAATTTCGACATTTTGAATGGGTGGAAAACCTAGTGCTAGCTTGGAAAAAGTTAGGGGAAATCAAATTGTGTGTTTATTTCTACAATCTAAATAGAGTATCTGATAAATATAACTATCGTGTTCCTCCAATGAAGTAGATTTTGCAGCATGTATCAAGTTCTAAAATGTTTTTACTTTTGGATTATTTCTTTGGTTATAATCAAGTATTGGTGGCCAAAGTAGATAGGCTTAAAGCCACATTTCATATGAAATGGGGAACTTTTTCCTATCATAGAATTCCATTTGGATTAATCAATGGATTAATCAACGTTAAAGACATTTTCCATTGAGCCATGGACATAACATTTAGGAGACTCATAAACCAAAGTGTGGTAATTTACCTTAATTATGTCATAGTCTATTCAAAAAAATAGGGTAGATCATATGCATCATTTGAAAAATAGATGTTTGAAAGATATAATAAGTATGGCATCTCCTTAACCCAAAAAAAAGTACTTTGTAGTTTTATAAGGAAAAAATCTCGGTCAAATCATTTCAAAATATGGGATTTTGATTGATATAGAATGAACTAAGGTCATTACATAGATTCCTATGCCTATTAAAAAGAAGGAAATGTAGTCTTTATTTGGAAAGATAAACTTTATAAGAATATTTGTATATGAATTCACTGGAATAATTCAAGAAAATCAAATATGGAATTGTTGCAACCCCATCATTACATAATCCAAATTTTAACAAAGACTTTTTACCGTACATGTTTGCATCTAATCATTCCCTTGTAGTAGTGCTCACATGGAAGGATGAGTAAGGGGATGAATATCTGGTTGCATATTTGATGATTGATCTATAATAGGTGGAGTTGGATTACCCATACATTGATAAAAAAGACTTTGCAGCATTTAAACCTACTAAATAATTCAAACCCTATATTCTAAAAAAGCACACATCAATAATCGTGCCTCACCCAACCAATAGATGTTTATTTATTCAGAAAGAAATTTGTGAATGTAGAGGGAACTAGATGGCCACTAAATAGGATTATGATTTTGATTTGAAGCCAAAAAAAATAGTTAGAGGCCAAAGTTTATATAAACTCGCAACATAAGCACTAGATCTAGTTGAACCATCAAAGGAAGGTTGGAAAAATGAAACTTCACTCTATGCTAAGGAAGTCTTGTTTATCCGGAATATTGGTATAACATTTTGAAATATTTTGTAAAATCTGTTTGAAGTCCAAGAAATTTAAACACATAAAAAAAGAGAATTGAGACCCAATTCCTCTCATTATCAATTTAAATGATATCCTGTTTCGAAAAAAATGGAATTGAATCTTGTTAAAGTTATTAAAGAAATAATATGTTGATAACATCCTTAAGGAGTTACACGATGGACCAATTGGAGGAGATGTTGTTGGGGAAATGATAGTTCAAAATATTTTGAGATATGGTTATTATTGTCCAACATTATTCAGAGATGCTCACTCATATGCCTAAAGGTGCAAGGTTTTGCAAACAAGTATTGGATGTGAAAATAATCCAACCATCCCATTACAACCTGTAACAATTGATGAATTTTTTTAGTGGTGGTGTCTAGACATTATAGAAGAAAAAAACCCAAATTGTTCAAAGCAACAGAAGTATATCTTAACAACTATAGATTACATTACAATACAAATAGATGCAATGGCACTGACCAAAGTAAATGAAGCAATTGTCATTGAATTCCTTGACCACCAATTGATTACTAGGTTTGGTGTCCCTTCTATTATTGTATTTGATAATGCTTTGTATTTCTCTTCCTTAAAATTAATTAATTTTTCTTTAGAAAAGGGGATTATCCTACAATATTATATCAATTAATACCCTCAAGGAAATGGCATACTTGAGTCCACTAACAAGAACCCAATCTAAATTCTAAAAAACATGTAGTTGATCATCAATGGAACTGGCACAATGCATGATCACATGCCCTCTAGGATTATAGAGTTACACCAAATACTACTGCAGGAACCGCTATTTATTTTTTGGTATATGGTGAAGAAGCTTTCTTTTCTCTTGATATTTTTCTACCATTCCTCCATCTCACACAAGCTACCCATTTTTCTAAGGGAGAATCAATATATTGATCAAGCTAGAAGAAGAGAGGGAGAAAGCCAAGAATAAACTTTTGTTCATTAGTAGACAATTAAGAGATGGTTTAATAAAAATTTTCTAATATGTAAAATGTTTGATGTGGGAGACCTTATTCTAAAGTGAGACAACCAAAATAAGTCCAAAGGGAAACAAATGAAGTTTCAACATTTATGGCTTGGCCCATTTGAGGTGGTTGAAAAACTTGGCATTCACATATATAGATTGCAAAATCTAAAAGGGGACATAGACCTCCTTCTAAACAATGGTCAAATTCTAAAGAGTTACTTCACTTAATTCTCGGATAAGGTGGTCATCTTATAGATAAGTAGATTTGGTCATCTTATAGATAAGTAGATTTTCTTCTCTTTTTAGTTTCAATTTGTTTTCACATTTTAGTTGGACATAGTTTTTGAATTTTCTTTCATTCTTTTTTTTTTCAATAATTTATATTTCAGATCTTTAATTTTTACCTTACCTCTTTCTATTTAATGTTCTTTCCAAATTTTCTCAAAATAGCTTGTAGTTTTGGTATGTTTCCTTTGATTACACTTACTTTTTTTAATACTCCCATGTTTGGGAAAGTTAAGCCTTAGGTGAAACTATGTGCAATCATGAAAATATTAGTGAGAAGAGCATTAAATTTGGGAGAAAGAGAGTAACCCTAAGTATACATAGACATCCAAGTTATTTAAATAGGTAGAAGTAAAGCTCTATTATATGACTAGCTTTGAAATTAATCAAGGATCTAAGTGCTTGGTTACTCATTGGTTGAGTGAATGGTTTCATCCATTCACATAATATTGATTGAAGTCTATGGAGAGTGACTAGTCCTCTATCCATAGTGAATACCAAAAGGGATATCTTTACTACTAGGGCATGACTTATTAGTCCTCAAAAATAGGTATCATCCCTCATGCCTCTAAAAGGTTATTGATTTTCCCCACCTACAAAATGTTTAAAGCATGATAATCAAAAGGTAAATTGGGTTCCGAGAAAGGTATCTCCAGCATGGGTATGGATGATCACTAGAAGTGGAGCAAGGCTTGTTGGCATCGGAGCAACACCATGAGTACATAATGAGCTTGTTTGAGAAATATTCTAAACTATTGACTCTATGATGTTGGTTGGAACTTAAAGTATTAAATGATGTTAAAGGGATTAGCTTCATAAGTTTGACCTTTCAATTTAAAATAGTGAGTTATTCAGGCTTGGAACTAAGTGATTTTGGAAGTTTGCGTCTAGAAAGAGTTCTTGTTGGAAGCTATTGTTGAAAGATAAAATGTTTGTACATAAGAAATGATCACTGTTTTTTCATTTCAATAGCTTTACTTACAAAGATTCGTGGTTTCAATCAATATGTTAACCATTATTGAGTTCAACAACTTTTCCAAATCCTAAAATTAGGAACCCCTCATGAATTTGCTTTAATGCATTATTAACCTATTGATATTGTAAGTGCATCTCATTTTCTTTTTACTATGATTAAAAGAGATTTCATTTCAATTTGATGATTCTTCTTAACTCAATTTATAACTTTCATGGCAAGATCCTTATGATTATTTGAAATTTTAGACCAGTCTTTTTTGTTATTAAAGGATTCATATCCCTTAACCAAGAACCTTTACGATCAATTTCACAGATTTGGTTTCTTATATTTTATTTATCTTTAACATTACCTTGATTTTCCATGACAAATCCTACCCTTGATTTTTCTTGACAATTCCTACCCTTGGAAATCCTTTCTGCTTAACACACATAACCTTAACATACATTTTTTAACATTACCTTGATTTTTCTTGACAAATCCTACCCTGGGAATCCTTTCTGCGTAACACACATAACCTTAACATACATCTTATGAAGAACATGACGTTGTGCGGGTCTCACAAAAACCCATCTTTTGGACCACTGCAACCTCACAGTGAGAAAAGGTTTGAAACAGTATTAACCAAATCCTTGGCAATTCACCACTACCTGGCATCAACATAAAGGTAGGTCCTTCACTCCATCTTAACAATTTGTTTTGGGAATATCATATTGAACGTATGATAAAATTAGGGTTGTGTTTTATCATATAAGATTTCTCACCGAATGAGGTGGCTCACATGCCACTTTATCATGTAGTGCCTACCCTTTATATTGATATGGCTCAATCCCTCTTCCTCTTTTTCATTGATTTTCTCCCATTATTTAAAGAGCTTGAAACCCCATTGGTTTACGATTTTGAGATTTTGATTATTGTATGATTCTGAATTGTTTTCACGATGTAACTCTAGCATACAGATCCTAAGGTTTGTACATGGCCTAATGTGACAGGTCTGCTAACAGGAATTCTCCAGTAAGGTTTCCAAAAACGTTACAGATTACTTCTCCCAAGGGAGAATTCATGCAAGAAGTCCGGGGAAACTGAAGGCAGAATTAAACAAAATCACGAGAATGATGTATCAGAAGATTATGATTTACTCATTATGCTATATATGTAATGTATGTAAAGTCAACTCAGAGAATGCATTGCATGTACATTGATCTTTTAACATGGGACATCTGTGTTATGGGATGAACATTGGAGAGGCATAGTTTAAACATAGGGTTTTTTAACCTTTTAGGGTTTCGTTTTCTTATTAGTTTTGTGTAGAAATCTGTTTGAAATTTGAAAGAATTGATGGAATGATAGATATTAGTAGTTGTTGAGATTGCATACTATTGAATTAGATTAAAGGTTTTTTTCAAGGTGCTGTCATTTAAAAAAATACAATTTAAACAATGTGAAAATTGTATTTTCATCAACAATCAATTATAATATTTAATTTACATAACTATAATAATATGTAAAAAAAATAGATAATAATTTATTGGAAATATTAAAAAATTCTAATTTAGTAAGAATGAGTAGTGTTGAAAGCTGAATAATATTTTATCAAGAAAAAAACATTATCTTGTTATTATTAAAATCAAAGATAATATGTGCCATACAAATTCAGTCATTATTAGAACTTATACAGTTTATTGGGAAAACATACAAACCAGAGAAATTAAAAAAAAAAAGAAAAACAAAAAACGAAAAACTGTGATATCTATGCAGAGGAGAATAGCATGTCATATGTCTGATCAGTGATGAGTATTAGGAGAAGAACCTTATGAGTGTAATGGGAATTTGGAAAAAAAAACAGTTTTGTAATGACAATAACGATAATTATTTATAATGGCCATGCTCAGCTGGATAAAAGGAGCAAGCAGAGGGAAGTAAGAATGATTGAATTTCTTTTTGAATTTTGATGATAAAATAATTTTAATGGTGGCCACTTCTTTATGCTGGCAGAATTACAGGAAGTAGCAGTATTGTATTGTGCCTCATCTTCTTCTTTTATTGGGATGCTTCTTGCTGCGCAGTGTACTATAACTGCTCAAAGCAATCTACTTTACATGATACTCATGTCATAATTGTCGTCTGCTGCTTGTCCATTTTGTCGAACTCAACATCAATATGCATTGTTTACATGTACTGCAAATACCCATAGATCTAGTAGCATTAAGGCCTTAACTGGTTTTTCTCATTAGCTTTATTTGGTCGATTCTGTTCCAGATCCTAATTTCGTAATATGGGCTGGGTTCCCTCTGTCATGCTGTATATGGAGATATACCTCTACATAGTGTTGAACCTTTGAAGACAATGGATATCTAAGCTCAAACCATGTGGATTGGAGATAGGTTATGTATATCTCAAAATGAATGCATTTGTTTATATTTCCTTTGGAAATATCAGAGCAATCCAAAGAAAATATAAGTAGGTGCGATGTCTCAATATCAAGGATGAAGAGCTTAAACAAAGAAGAGGCTCTTGCATACCAACAAGAATCAACCCCATGCCATGTTAACTCCATAGAAGAACTAAGAGAAATATATGGATACATGAGATGACCACTCAGGTAGTTACCCATCTTTTTGAGTCTATATATCATTGTCACCAAATGAATGATCATTGCAACTGTGATGAGTGGTGCTTTTCCAAATTTATGATGGCATGTGGGACTGACCTCTTGGTATGAAGATGTTTGGGTAACATTGTGATAAGCACTCTCTCTAACTAGTTTCAATCCACTTTCCAAAGGTATGGTACCCAAACCTCACAACCATATAACAAGATAGGTGTGATCAATACGTGAAAGAGGTGGATCTTTTTCTAAATGTCTTGGAACTAAAGTTGAAAACATTGACTTTAAAGGGTGGCAATAACTACATACTCCTTAGTCTAGCCTCTATTGTTGGAGTTAAACTAAATTGTGGTCTAGAGAAGAGAAACCCTAGATATACATATGAAGAGACAACCTCAATCCTCTCACCTTTGTAAGTTAAGAAAACCTTGTTAGACTCCTTTTTTAAGGATTTTAAAACCCATGATGTTTGACCTCAAGCTTATGAGTGTCACAAAAGGAACCTAAGATGTACAATTGTCTCTGGTGACCCTTCATTGAGTGATACACCAGGATAATGTCATCTACAGATGGAATAATGGAAATAGAGACTCCAAAGAATAAGCATCCATCTACAACACCCAATGTGTTTTCTATGATTTCCTCTAGCTCATCAATGTAGATCCCCAAAAATGTGGGGGAGTGTGAGAAACCTTGTTTAACCCGTATGGTACTATGGACATCATTTGTCACATAAGATTTCATTCGTACCTTGCTAGCAATTTTCTCATAGTCATCACTAGCGAAACCTCCAAGGGTGGAAGACCCAAGGCCTTAATCCTTTCAACTAGCAAATGTTGAGGAACTATGTCAAATGACATGCAGAAGTCCACAATGTAGCATTGTACTTTACACTTGTTTTCCTTGGAATCCTCAATGATGGATGTCAAATTGAAGATACGATCATTGGTACAATGGTTTATATTGAACCTTTATTATTCTTTGGCCCTTAACCACTTTGTCTCTACCTATCTGGATAGGTGGATATATAAGGTTGTGGCAAATATCTTAGACAAGGAATGGCCAACTACGATAGTGCGGTAGTCACTAGGGTATTTCTCGTCTCTTGATTTATAAATGGAATGAATGATATGGGAAGTCTAGGAAGGTGGAAAGACATGGGTCACCATATAGTTAAATAGCTATACTATATGGATTGCTAGGACATCTAGAGTTTGTTTAAAAAAATCAACTTTTGTATTCTCCACATCTTGGGAATTTTCAGATTGAAGTTTAAGGATGGCATGAAGGATTATGCAATCAAAGACGAACCGACAATGGGTAGGTTTTGGGTTAACTTGAATGCTTGGTTGGTTTGGAGCATTGTAAAGGATGAAGGCATAGTCAAACCAAGTGGAGAGATAAGATGTTGCACACATTGATTTCTTAATGAGGAAAACCCTCCAAAAGAGTTTGGGAGTGAACTGGAGTTGGTTAAGTATAGTCATGCACTTGTTCAAGAGGTAGTTCCTATTTTTTCTCTTAAGAATACTCATATAGGTTCTTTGCAATTGCTTTGACTTAGAGAAGGATCTATGTGTCATAACATGTCTGGTTAGACTGTAGATGATTTTGGGATCTCAATCATAATAACCATTATGGAGCTAGTGGCCAATCCTAGGAGGGTGATGAGTAAGGATGAAATAGCATAAAGTGTTTAGTGCAACAGACCAAATGGATTGGCTAAATGTAACAACCCTGGTTAAATAGATGCATAGGGATGATTAATTATAATTAATTTGATAATCCGACTGTCCTAATATGTTTTGTTAAACCATAATTATTTCTTAATAATATTAATTAATTATTTATTTATTAATTACTTGTTCATATCTGTCAATGATTAATTAATTAATTAATTGACTCATTAGTTAATTGAGTAATGAATTTAAGGGGTTAATAATTTTTAGTTTATTTAATTAAAGACTTATGTACGAGGGGGGGAAAGAAACATTAAATAAGGGGATAAGGACATTAATGAGGAGGAGGAGAGTCGGTGAAGGGGAAGATATGATGGAAGAGTCCTACGGGAAATGGGAGGAGGATTATTTTGGGGAAGGAAGCATTTGGAAGGGCACTGTATTTCTGTGGCATATTTTTTTTTGTGGGATATTGGCTAGGTTGAGTAGTTTGGTTTTTGGGTTTTTGGGTGAACCATTGCAGGGGGCACCGGGTTGCTGGGGGTTTTGGGCACAGAGGCTAGGATTCCTTTTAGCTTCCTGGAGCTAGGGAGCCAGACAGGCTGCTCCTAGCTGGCTGGGAGGTTAGTCGGTTTGGGCAGATTCGTTCAGTGCATCAGGCTAGACAAGGCAGCAGGGAAAGGACAACCATATCGGCGGGAATTAGCATCAGAAGTAGGCATTTTATTTATGAATTGCTGAGTTATTTCCATGCTATAGATAAATGTTAAATTCTGCTAAAATATTATATGCTTATTTGAAGCTCAATGAATTATTTACGCACTCAAAGAATTCTATGTTTGAAATTAAAATTCTATGTTAGAAATGTTATGTGTAGTTGTATGGATTTTTTTTAGGCTTGTTTATTTTTAGGTCTCTCACATGGTATCAAAGCCTAGGTTTCAAAAATGAAACCTAGGACTTGACCACCCACATAATTGTGCAAATTGTTCCCTAAAAACAACTCCTAATCTACAGCTTGGAAACCTTTTATTTAGAGGTCATAAACCCTATAAAGACTCTCATGTTCCAACCACCTTTACTGATCCTACTAATCCTCACCTGCACAAAGGAAAGATTAACAAGAATTAGCTTCATAAATATTTTATTATAAACCAAAAGATTAGGAAGATATATATACTAGCTCCTTATATAGAGGATTATATATATAATAACAAAAATAAATAAATAATAATAAAAAAATTTACTCTGAAACTACCTTGTAATCATTCACAGACCAAAAAAAATAAAATATTGGAATACAAAAAAAAAAAAATATTGGCATACAGCCAATCTACATCAGAGTGGAGATCAAAGTCTAGAAACCACACGCAAGTAACCAAGTCATTAGACACCAAAGCCATGCACTAGCGCGAAGCCGATACCTTTCGACATGCCACAACAACCCAACATCAAGCCAACACGCGAATCAAAGCAACCCAAGCACAGAGCCACGCGCTCTACCAAGCCACGAGGAGGAGGGGACCGTGTCCCACGCACTACGTGTAATAAAAATAAAATA
>ML827939.1:55679-67960 GCA_009831015.1 Picea engelmannii
TATCATATGGTAATTTGGCCATATCTTCATCTAAAGAGTTTTTGTGCAAGGATGAAGAGCTTATTTTTCATCTTGAATGCAATGACATTGTTTTGTGATTCTTTAAACCAAATAACCCGTAGTTGTCCTACAAATACCAAGCCGTTTTTTGCCTTTATATCATAAGATTTCAATGCTATTGAAGCGTTTTCTTCTTTAGCGAGGCCTCTAACTCTAAGGTTCAATGCCTTAAACTCCCTCTACTTTTGTTCTTCAAATCTAGCATTGATTACTACATCAATTATTGGTCGGGTTTTAGTGTTGTTGCCACTCGCTACCTCAGCCCATGACCGTCTTGTGTTGACACTCCATTTTTGTTGATAGTGCTTAATAATCTTATTTGCTTATCTAGATTTATTCTCGTAAATGCTCGAGGCCCTTAGTGGAAACCTGGGTTGGATGGGCAGTAGCTTCTAAATTGACCTTTACAATTTTGATATCTTGTTTATTTATCATTTTTTGTTGCTCAAGGATGAGATTATGTTGTCCCTTCATAATTTCATAATTGAACGCAGTTCAAGCATTTGCTCCTTCAATTACCCAATTTGCTATTCTAGTGTTGTTAGTTTGTTCATGTTGGTTATTCTAGTGTTGTTAGTCTGTTCATGTTGGTTAGTCAGTGAAGATTGAAAGCTGGTTGATTTTCTTTGTCAATCATTTCATCAAACACTTAATATGTAACATGCCTTGTGATTCAACACAAAACCCCTTTAAGTAACCCCATCAACTACATCCGTGCTATTCCCTATGATATTGGAATGAACGCTGGCCTTAAGGAATGAAGTTAGATGTAGTGAAGCTTTGTTGCTAAAAAAAAACCTAACTGTTAAAATATTTGTGGGTTGTTCATTGAGCACACATAATGGGTATTATTACATGTCAATGATTGTTATTTCCAGTTTCACATGTTTTTCATTTGCACTATAGTGGGCCCATTTGGGCTCCTTCCCTTGTGCAAGTGAGCTCCTCTTTGTGCAAGTGTGAATTATAATGATTCACGTAACAAAGTTTAGTTTGTGAAACAAGTTTAGGTGTTTTGGATCAACTTCGCAAAAAACTAAAAATAAATGAAGGTGGCAAAACCTATCATAACTAAGTTGTCAACCATCAATGAGGACATGCATCATTGGCTGCCAACAATGAAATACTCAGTTATATGCTTCCATTGCTGCTAGATACCTCTAGGTCTTGGGTTATTAATTGATTTTCTTACTTCCGAAGAAGATAGACTTTTAACCTACCTTTAGGTCTTGGGTTATTAATTGATTTTCTTACTTCCGAAGAAGACAACTTTTAACCTATCAAAAACAGTTTTAAGTCTTACTCTGTAACCAAAATGTAGTTTCAACCTATATATATCTACTAGAAAAAAGATATCCCTTATAGTCATCACTAAAACTACCATAGTTTTAATCCCATACATTAAATGAGAGACTACCCTGATTCCAATTTATACAATTTAACCTCTTATCTAAAATAGAAAAAACAACTTTACATATTATACAAACTATGTAGGGTATGTACACATTCTCGGCAGAGGGATCTCTTGTCCCATAAACAAGGCTAATTAATCAAATCCATTAAGACAGCTCAGGCCTTAGTTAATCAATTAATTAAGTCAATGCAAATGGTTGCATGGTTGTGTTAATGATAGTCTCAATGACATTTAATGTTAGCAATAAAGATTGTTAAGGAATCTCTTGTGTTCATGCTAGTCTTGATGACATTTAATGTTAGCAACAAAGATTGTTAAGGAATCTCGTATACCAATTTAGTCCAATTTGATCTTAACCTTAAAATTAGATTATTATTATTATAAACCACATTACATCCAAGAAACAAGAAACAATGATTAGGTTTTGGCCGTTTTAAAAATAGTGCTGAGGTTTTGGCCGTTCCGTTACATTAATGTTTACTTACGTTCACTCCATTAATACATAATAATGGCTTACAACAACCAGATTGTTGTAATAGTATAGCTACGGTGTACACCTATAATATTGGTTTCATGAAGGATATTATTTCTTCATAACAGAAGATCCGCTGTTTACAAAGATCTGCAGAACTGCCAGGCTGCCGGACAAACACAATCCTCCATTACGCAGAAATGGGCTCTACAAAAGCAATTTCTTGTATGTTCTATGTGGCCTTCTCCTCTGCAAACGCGCCTCGTTTTGACTTATATCTCCATCTTTCTGGAGCCTTTTCTTGTTTCTGTTATTTGTCTATGATTGGGATATGTGAAGAAGGCGGCGCCGCTGTTTCGACTGTTATTCTCAACACTGGTTACAGTTGCATATTGCGGCTACATTTACAGGGATTTATCGGGGTTAGTATTGTTCAGAGTGGATTTTCTATTTAGGACTGATTACAACCCTGTACTTACGTTTGTTAGATTAAATTTCCATCACGTTCAGTGATACAGGCGGGGTTAGTATTGTACAGGGTGGATTTTCTATTTAGGACTGAATACAACCCTGTACTAACGTTTGTTAGATTAAATTTCCATCACGTTTAGTGATACAGGTACCACTTAACAACGCACAAAATGAGTAGTGTTCTCCATGGATTAATATATAGTCAAATTGTTTCTCTTTTATCCTTTTGGGTATAAGGCTTCTGTTTTATGTTTTTTGGGATTTGAACTCGGAACCTTTTCAAACATAACACTTCATATCAGGGCACTTGCCTGGGGGCTATGATGATGATAGTTAACCTCTACCAACATCAATCTATTAAACCCTAAGAAAGGTAAGGAATTACTTGGTTTGCTTTATAATTTTATTTATGTGTTCCAAAATCTTTAAGCTAAGTGTTACTATATCACCATAGTTTAGTTTAGATGAGTTAAAAGGTTAGGAAGGTCGGTATTGTAACAAATATTTTGAAATTGCGATCTAATGTGACTGTACGTACGACTTTCTAAGAGAAAGTGTTTTTCATCTTCTATCTTCTTAGTGTCACAAAAACGATAATTTCTTTCGACCCAAGACGTTTTGGGAATTGTCCAATGCCCCTTTTCACTATGGAGCATGTGAGAGTTTGTTCTTATTTTAGCAATGCTGATTTTCTTATTTACCCTAGTCAAAATAGAGAGATATTTTTGATCTTCTAAATTAGGGTTGATCACCTCCTTATAGTATCTTAATTTTCTTGTATCCTCTAATTCTCTATCGCACCAAAATTTCTCCTTAATTTTAGATGTAGTGATATTTTTAATATTATTGTTATTCTGAAGAGTGACCTCTTCTTTTATTCCTTAATGATTTAGCCAAGACATGACATGTTTATGCCACCCCCTCTTGAATCACAGGTGTTTTTGATTGGGGTTCAGAGCAATCTTGGAAAGCCTTTTGTCTTCCATGTTTTTTCATCTTGTTCATTAGGTACCTAATCATGGTTTTGCTCTCAATGGGGGAAAGACTCACTTCTATGAGGATGATATGATAGGGCGTATTGCCTTTAATTTTGAAATGATAAGTTATAAAACACTTTTGGATTTACTCTTTCTCCATAATTCTCTAGAGATACTGCAGCCCCAAACTTCACAACCATATAAGATAATAGGAGTGATGAGTCTCAAAGATGAGTTTCTTCTTTTCCCATAGCCAAAGGTCTACAAATTTACAATTGTTCTCAAGTTTGTAATAATATTTCCATCCTTTATTTATCTTTTTCTCAATGCTATAGTTATAGTTAAGCTTGTGATGAAGATCAATTCTGAGATATTTGTATAAAGTCACTTCCTTCAAGTTGTTGTTGTCATACACAAAATTAACACAAGTGATCTTTTTGGATTTAATTATCACAACCTTCATTTTGTCAATGTTCACAGTCATACTTGTACTAGAGCATAAATACTTGAAGATTTTTAGTTGCTTGTCGTGATCACAGGGACTCATCCCCATAAGAAAATTATCATCAGTGTAAAGAAGAAGGATGATATGCCTATACCGGAAATAGTCAGGTCAACACAACCTGCTTCTTCTAAACAACACTCTAACATGTCAATTATATGAGAGAAAGGGTAGGGGATAGGGGACATCCCTGATTAACTTCTATATTACAATTAATTTCTCCCAACCACCCATTAGTGTTCCTAAACATGACAATAAAATTCTTGTACAACCTTACTCCGACAACTCTCAACTAAAAATGAACTTTTAGCTCTTCTAACATATTCCAAAGGTTAGTCCTAAGCATTGTGTCAATAACTTTTCTAAAGTCAACAACATAGAAGATTGGTTTTGTTATTGTGACACTCCTCTATAATGATCCTAAACATAAAAAGGTGTTCCACTGTTGAATGATAACTCCTAAATCCAACGCAGTCTTTAACTCTTTTTTCATGTCTTTCTAGCCATACATTGATCTTATTTTCCAAAGTCATTCCATATAACTTGACTAAAACGGGGCTAATCATAATGGTCCTATGATTAGAGGGATTGTTTTTATCCCCATTTTTAAAAACAGGCACAACCAGGCCTTGAGTTTAGGGTTTAGGGAAGCTATGCTTGACTACTAAATTGAAGAGCTTGTGGATGTGAGGGATGAAGATAGGTCACCTCTAATTTTTAAGATTTCTTCTTGATATCCTTCGATGTTCCTAGATTTCCCTTTTGTGAGCTACTTAATCCCAAACTCTACATATTCTATTGAAAAAGCTTTTTCCTCTATAAAAACGGTTTGAATGTTGTCCACAAAATTAGGGGATTGGTAAATACTTTTAAGGTAGGAATTCTAGTCCCTCAAGGGAATCATAATGCTTTTTTTACTTTTACAAGTCAAAATTTTCCTCCTCAATTTTGTAGATTTTAACCTTATTCAATATTTTACTGCAAACAAATTTTCAATAAAAGAACATAAAAGATACAATGGAAAATACACACACATGACACATAGAATTTTCTCTTGGAAACCCAAACTGGGAAAACCAACATACTCTATATTCATTTATAGTGATACATTGTTTACAATACGATATACATATAGGAGCCAACAACATCCAAAACCCTAACCCAATGATCTGGATTAGTCAACAACCCTAATTCCTTAACTAAAAATAGAAAGTCATTGGCAAAAACTATGTGCCCAAAAACCGCCGAACAATGGACATGAAAATCAAGGCGACAAGAAAATCGAGGCGACACAAAAAACAAGGCAAAATGTGACATGTTTCCCGAGGAAAAAAAATTTATCGGGGGCGCTGCCCTCAAACCCTCCCTACGCGCCCGACGCAACATAACAGACACTATGGCTAGTCATGCAAAGAATATAACACATACCCAACATTCTCCCACTTGTAGTTTTATTTGCATACATGGGGTTACAGGGTTACATAGTCAACAATTCAAGGCATCAATGCCCATGGATCCTCTACACCAAGAGAACTTTTCAGTGCTCACATATTTTGTTAATGAATCTGCAACATTCTTCAAAGTTTCCACCTTCATCAACAACACTTTCTTTTATTCAACCATGTCTCTCACAAAGTGATATTGAATATCAATATGCTTTGTCTTTGAATGATAAGTTGGGTTCTTCGCCAGAAAAATTGCACTCTAACTGTCACAATCTATCCTTACAACTTGTTGTACCAACCCAATACCTGAGAAAAATCTTTGTAACCATACTTCTTCCTTACTTTCATGAGTGGATTCCATGTATTCAACTTCTGTAGTTGAAAGTGTCAATACGACTTGTCTTTTGCTCATCCAATTGATTGCTCCTCCAAACAGGTTAAACACATACTCGCTTGTATATCTCCTATGATCCAGATCTCCAACCCAGTCTTCATCCACAAATCCATGTATGTCCAACACTCTGTCAAATCCTGGTCTTCCTTGGTAGCACAGTCCATATCTAGCAGTGCCACACAAATAGTTGAAAACCATTTTTATTGTTGTCCAATGCTCTTTCCCTGGTTTTGACATATACCTACTCAAAACTCGCATTGCATGTGAACTGTCTGGTCAAGTACAGACCATTGCATACATCAAACTGCCAACTGCACTCGCATATGGAACATGAGACATGTCCTCCTACTCTTCTTGTGTCTTGGGACACTGATCCGCAGATAACTTTACACCAACAAAAGTAGGGACCTTGACCGGTTTACAATATTGCATATTAAACCTATTTAATATTGTCTCGACACATTTTCTCTGATTTAACCAAAGTTTCCTCTTTTTCTGATCTCTTTTAATTTCCATGCCCAAAATGAAATTTGAAGCACCGAGATCCTTCATGTCAAATTTAGAGGACAACTGAGTTTTCACATCCTAGATAATATCCTTGTTGTTTCCTATCATCAACATGCCATCCACATACAAGACCAAATAAACAAAATGATCACCAATTAATTTAAAATACACACAGTGATCCTCTTTGCTTCTTGTGAAGCCAAGTCCTAGCATATAAGTATCAAATTTTTGATACCACATCCTTGGCGATTGTTTTAAACTATACATGGAATTTTTTATCTTTCATAACAACTCCTTATTTCCCTTCACAACAAAGCCTTCTGACTGCTTCATATAGATTTCTTCTTCCAAATCCCCATGTAGGAATGTTGTCTTCACCTTATTGGAAGGCTGGAATACATTGAAGTTGAAGCAACATCGGTCAGAGTTGCATAAGAATGGAAGTGTGAGCCCTAGAAATATCTTAGAGAAACAATTCAAGCATGGGAAGGAGGCTGGTAGATATAGAAGTGTCCGCAGGCGTCCATGGGGTCGTTTGGTTGCACCAATTTGTGACTCAAAAACAAAAGAATGTTGGTGGCTTGGAGATTTCAAAACCCTAAAGGAAGCATCATATGCTTATGATTTCGTTGCTAGAGTCACAAGGGGGATGAAGGCACGGTCCAACTTCAGATACGCCAATTCAGAGCACTGTATCCAATCAAATCGTCCTCTGGTAGCTCTTACTCGATTCAACTATGTTTCTTTGCAACACCTTAGTCGTACGCATTCTTTTCAAATGAAGGGGCCAACATCCATATATCTTGATTGGTATTTGTTCTCATTGGGTTGGCTTTGATTCATCAATGATGCCCCTGCATCAAAATCATTAAGTTAATTTAAAAGCACATATACATGCCATGGCTACACATCACCTTCAAAATTTGTGAACATTTTCCATCCACTACAATTACTTCAACTTTTTCTATTTGTTGTTTTCTTTCCTCTTCTTCATAAGTACTCTCTCTCTCTCTCTCTCTCTCTCTCTCTCTCTCTCTCTCTCTCGTAAACTCCATCACATTGAAAACTTTAACAAGGTACATCTTGTTGGAGCTACTTCAAGTGCAATGCTACCCAATAATCTCTCTCTTGTTGGAGTTATTCCTACATAACTCAACCCAATGTTCTTCTCATATGTTAGAGTTTTTAAACTATGGCCCCTATGTAACATACTTCACATCTATTGACATTGTATTCATATTAGTGTTTATTCAATGTTTTTTAAGTGGATCAAAATTGTCTGCTTCATACATGATCCAGACGGATATCGGTGGCCACTCACCTTTTCCATCTGACTCAAAATAGTTTTCTGGCAATTTTGACAATTTACTATTTTTAGAAGTTTTTAACTTATGAGGCCATTTTGAGGGCCTAAATGAAGGTTTTTTGGGATATAGCTTCTCAATGAAGCCAAAGACTCTCATTGATCCCCATAAATGAATCTAATCGATAATACCTTTCCAATGAGCTATCATGCACCCCAAACAGAGATCGTATGCCAAAGTTATGGCCCCGAGAAGTTGATACACCAAACTACCCAAAATGGGGTCCACAAAACTGTTGGATTTTCATCTTTTGGGGTTAGGGTTTTGGATTCTCTTTATGATAAAAAAGGCCTTTGGAGCCTCATTGTAAAATAATCTTCTCACGGATGCGAGTAGCCGTCACACCTCTTCTCAGAGATAAGTTGCCACCATTCTAGCGAGTCTTTCACTTTGTATTTTACAGTCTTTGTACATTTTCAATCATTAATAGAAAATTGTGTATTATTGTATATCTGTGTTTATGGTTGCATCTATGATACATTTCTGTCATAATATTGGATATCCGATATATCTATGTACATTTCTTTATTATATCTCTGCTCTCATTTCGTGTCAAAAATAATCCAGATCAATACACAAGATTAAATTTCATGGTTTATCTCTTCTTTTATTTCCTTCTTCTTTATTTGTAAATATTTCTATTTCTTGCACTTTGTATTCTTCATGGTTGAACACTCTCTTCTGCAGACCCTCTACAACATCTACCCAATTATACTAATAGATTTGTAGCTTACTACTTGACAACTATATCGAACAATTACAATTGTTGGAGTTGTCTATCTTCCTTCTTTTTGATAAGTCTATAGAGCGATATCACCCTTTGTTGAAGTTGTCATCCATATGTGGGTTATCAAACCTAGATTTGATACCATATAATGTAGAGTTGATCTACGTAATCTCAAGACACACAACTATAACATATGGAAGCAAATACAATCTCATGGAGTTATCACAAATAAATAATAAATATAGCATAAGTCTTCTTCTTTTCCTAAAACAAGACCAACGTGCATATCATAGCCATTTCGATAACCAAACACAATCACATTAATGAACTCAAACAATTATTTTGGAACACCTTCTGATCCGAACTACGTACGGAATGAAAAAAAATGTAGGAAAGGATATGTGGTAGAAATACGCAGAAATATAACAGATGTCACAATAATATATTAAGAACCCAACTCTTTATTAAATAACAAAATATTGTAGAACAAACACTAGCTTAGAATAGTGGTAGATTATCTCTGAAAGGGAGAGATATCGACTATGCTCATCTGTCAAGAAGCTATTACAAGAGGCTGAAAGGGAGGCCTTTAAACATAAGAAATAACTCTTAAGGTCCAAAACCATAATTGTCAGAGGCAAAGTTCCAAAAGGTCTACGGGGCTTAAGTGGGCACTCTTATTAAGTTCACAATGCTTTGAAAATGAATATTTTATGTCTACATCATGAAGGAATAATGAGATGTTCTTTTACAAATGAGAGGGTCTATTTGCTATTAAGAGTCATGTCTTTTTACTATTTTATTATTGGTCTTATTGTATCCTACCTTACAAATACCTTTGGTGAATACCATGGGTTACAAAAGCCACGAACTCATAAACCACCAATGGAAAAAACCAATTAACGACTGTGCAAATATATTTTCACCTCTTAATTGTTATTATTTGTTTTATTTTTCTCCGCCTTGCAAATACCATGGATGTATACCATGGTTTACCAAAACCAGAGGCTCATAAACTACCAATGGTAAAAACCCATTAATGACAATGTTGATTTAGTGGAAGAGGTGGATGACCACCTACATCCACTTGGATCAGTCCTCCCCCGTTATGAAGGAATGGTCCCCATTTTTTCAATTTCCTATAGGAGATGGGGAAACTTTTGTTGAATTTGAATTTTGGTGAGCCACTTGCCTTGTTGAAGTTGTCCTTCTTTGACAACCTGATAAAGTTGTATTTTCTTTTGGAGGGTGGATTCCATTTGGTCTCCATGATCCAATCCACTGAGATTTATCAGTGTAGTCAAGATTGATTTTGGTAGGATCCAAATGCTCAACCACCTATGAGGTGTCCAACAGAGGTGAGTAATATGGTCGAAGCAAATTCACATTAAATATTGGGTGCAAGCCAAGAGAAGGAGGAATACTCAATTCAAAAGCGTTTTCACCCACAACCTTTGTGATGGTGTAAGGCCCATATCAGAGTGGTCTTAGCTTCTTGTGGGGGTCTGTGAGGCGTTCTTTTTGTAAGTGCAACCAAACGTTATCACCAACATGAAACTTGTGTGTAAATCAATGTTGGTCATGTCGTTGCTTGTACTTGGCATTAGCCTTTTGAAGGATGTCATGAACCTATTGTTGGAGGTGCTTGGTTCATTTAAAAAATTTAACTATTTCATTTGCCTTGATCCGAGTGTGGTAGGACTCTGTCAGTGAAGATACAATAGTAAGAGCTACATCAATGAGGGATAATGGTTGAAACCCAAAGCAAACTTGAAAGGAGTTGTGGCCAATAGAGTTGTGAAGGGATCTATTATAGCTATGTTGAGCATATGGAACCTTATTCCCACCAAGACAATTGGGTTCCCATAAGGTGAGGAGCTTGGTGGAATGTGGATTTTTTGGATGAGCTCATGAATTTGACACTTTATTTCCTCATTCTCCAGAAGGGGGAATCTGTAGATTGGAACATTGGGTAAGGGAGAATTGGGTACCAAGTCAATGGAATGATTGAATTAGCAATGCAGACGCACCCTTGTAGGTGAAGAAAAAATATCTTTATTCTCCTCTACAATCTTGTCAACCTGCTATGATGGTTGCAGTGACCTTCCATTCACCTTCTAACCAGATTGTGAAGAGGAAAAAATTTGTGTTCTAGGAGAGTAATTTGTGGAACTATTTTTTTGATATCAATGAAATGGAAGTAGTTGGAACTATATTTGGTACCCTGTAGAGCTGACCCCCAGAGTAACAATGAAACTATGGGGACAAGACTCATAAACAACATGACATTTCCACATATATGGTTTTCCTAAAAGAAAATCATAGACTTCAAGTGGGGCAGCATCACACAACACCTGATATTTGAAGGGATTGATGTTGTAGGGTAGGTGACATTGTTGGTTGATGCATATGTATCATCCATGGCTCAACCATTTGATGGTGTACGATTGGGTGTGGAATTTTCAACAAATTCATTATTTTGATGACCTATGCTGAGATCAGGTTCTTCTTACTCTCATTGTCAACAATGAAATGCAGTGGGGTCCCCTTAACCCACATCTATGAGTGGAAAAGGCACTCCCCCTTCTTAGGATTTTTTGGTTCTTTTGGTTGGATTTTTGTGGTCGCAATGGTAGTAGTGGGTTTTGCATCAATGATTTGTTTTCCTTTATTTGTGCTCTGAATTAGAGTCTGAACCACGATCTAACTCTTTTTATTTGAAATCGGCCAACAATGATTGTTTCGAGCAACATTCATTGATGTTGTGCCAAGAGATTTTGTGGAACTCACACCACTTTCTGGTGTCCTTCTTTGACTTCCCATCACCCTTCTTTGCCTTTGGATTGGAGTAGTTTTCTTGAGGTTAGATCTCATTTCTTTGTCCTTTGTTTTTTGAGTTAGGAGTGCCTTTACCATGTTTTTGTTGTGGCATATTTTTAGACCCAAACTCTCACTTATTCCTATGCTAGAATTTCTACTCAATTTTGATAGGATAACAATAAGCGACTTCTAGTGAGGACATGTCCAAGAAAGCCATCTATGTTTGGATGTACATATGTAGGCCATTGGGGTACTTCAGAACTAGGTGTCTATTAGAATATTAAATACCCAACTTTGAGCACATGGTATAGAAGATATTGGTATACTCTAGCATTGTCTAGTCTCCCTCCTGAGACAAAGTCGTCCATCTCATATATTGGTCATCATAACTTCCAACAGGGTAGAAATCATGTTTGAGGACATTCACAAAGGCCTCCCAGGTGGGTTCCTTCCTTAATGGTGTAGATTCATTTGCAGTGTGTCTCTCGCAGTAACCTTCCCACCAAACTTTGACACGAGGAAGGGATTTAAGGAGAGCAAAGGTGATCTTTTCACTGTTGAAATTTTTTTGGACGGAGTAATAACCTTCTAGTATATTCAACCATTTCTCTAGAGTATCTACATCTTTCTGTCCTTCAAATAAGGGGATATCAAAACTAAATTGTATCTTGAAGGGCGTTGCACCTCCATAAAGGTTGCTTGTTGAATATGCCTTGACCACCATTGATAGTCGTCGAAGGATATGAGTGAAGTTTTCCATCATCTTGTTCCTCTTTTGTACAAGGGATTCCTTGAGCAACATCTTGAAATGATCTCCTACTTCATCATCTCTCTTTTTTCCTACCATGGGAGGGCGCTTGGACTGGCGAGAGTGGTTATCCCTAAGCGAAACTATCTTGAGACCCACCTCTCTATACCTTGACTTGGTTGGGGACATGCATCGAGAAACAACAAGGAGAAAATTTCTATGATACCACTCATCCAAACCATGTAAGGAACAAAACGAAAGGAAAGCAAGGAAATGTGGCACATATACACAAAAATATAACAAAGAGCACAATAATATAGTAAGAACCCAACTCTTTATTAAATAGTAGAATATTGTAGAACAAACACTAGCTTATAATG
>ML827940.1:588-60603 GCA_009831015.1 Picea engelmannii
TGGTGTGTTTTGATCATGATCTTAAAATTAAATTATTCTTATTATAGTATTTATTCATTTCAAAATCTTATTTAAATGTTTAAAGATACATTTATTTAAATTTGAGTAGTTTTGGTTTGGTGAATTATAAGATATGAAAAAATCTAACGTTCAAAAAATTCTGCTACAGTAATTCTGGTTCCGGAAATAGCAGACGTACTCT
Source organism: Picea engelmannii (assembly GCA_009831015.1). Classification (NCBI taxonomy): domain Eukaryota; kingdom Viridiplantae; phylum Streptophyta; class Pinopsida; order Pinales; family Pinaceae; genus Picea; species Picea engelmannii. The sequence goes on from ML827940.1 coordinate 791, forward strand.
GCCTCTTACTAATATAGCACGCATGCCACACTTACTTATGCTACCTCCTTTGCCTACCTACCGGCATGGGCCCACTATATGACCTGCCGTAGGGAGACAGGGTTTTAACCAACCTGCTCGACCAACTTCTACCCGCCCCTCCCAGCTGCTATGCAGTACGTGTAAATGTGTATCACGATAAACGAACCCTTATTTTCTGGTTTTTTATTTGATACTAAATTTTGACCGAGGCTGAACCTTAAAAAATCGTGGATAGTTACGTTGACAAATAATTTGGAACACTGCTTAGCGAGAAAGAGAAAGATAAAAGGTGTTATTTTAAAATAATAGTTATTTTTAACTTGATTGTAGATTCTCATCATCTATTGCTTAGATAAAAAAGATAAAAGGTATTTTAAAATATAGACTATTCTTAATTTAATTGTAGATTCGGATTATTCTTAATTTAATTCTATATTCGGATCATGGGAGAATCACTATGAAGTCAACCATCAACTTTGCAATTATCTTTTTAATGATTCAAATTTACAATTAGGATTGAGGTAAAAAATATATAAATAATTGACATCTGCATTGGGGTTGTGAATGAGTATGTTGTGATGTTAATTTTTTATGAACTTTCTCACATTTAATGATTTTATTTTGTAATATTTTTATTATATATAGAACTTTTACATAATTATTAAATAATATCATTAATTTCACTAAATATTGATAAATACTTAAAAAAAATTTGGGTTGAAACTTCTCCCCAAACATCTTTCTAATAAAACAAATCTCTATTTTTACTAGATATCTTTATTTTTTATGAAATTGATTATATAACCCCTAATATCTATAAGCCTCATGCACCCTTCATTTACCCCACTACCTATAATACATTGACATAAATTTTCATAATTTGAAAACTCTCTTTATGAATGAACTTGATAAGATGTTGATTAAAAAGGTGAAGCCCCATAGCCTTTCTCAATCCACACCTTATCCTTGTTTAGTCTTTTTTAAGAGGAAAATATTATGGATCGTGAGTTGAAGGTGTTGAATCCATTTTCTGGACTTCTTTTTCCCAAAATCAGACTAAACATTTAGAAGAATTATTGAAATTGCATATATCACTTGTTGAGATTGTATGTTTTGCTCAAAATCTATCTAAAAATTTAAAATAATTGTTTAAATTGAAAATATCACTAGTTGAGATTACAAAATTCCAGTATGTTGAATCCATTTTCTCAACTAGTTTTTCCCAAAATTTGACTAAAAATTTAGAAGAATTATTGAAATTCCATATATAACTTGTTGAGATTGTATGTTTTGCCCAAAATCTAGCTAAAAATTTAAAATAATTGTTTAAATTGTAAATATCACTTGTTGAGATTACATAGTTCCCTTTTTCCCAAAACTTGACTAAAAATTTAGAAGAATTATTGAAATTGTATATATCACTTGTTGAGATCGTATGTTTTGCTCAAAATCTAGCTAAAAATTTAAAATAATTGTTTAAATTGCAAATATCACTTGTTGAGATCGTATGTTTTGCCCAAAATCTAGCTAAAAATTTAAAATAATTGTTTAAATTGCAAATATCACTTGTTGAGATTACATAGCTCCCTAGTTTTGATTTGCACTACAAAAAGACAGTGCTTTTAGCAACACCTATGTTTTCGAAGTTTGCTAGCACCCTAAAGGAGATTTGAAGGCTCACTTTTATGAAGTACAAAGACTAAATCAAGGCTAAAAATCAAGAAGTTATTTCTTTCACATATGTTCCTTTGAGATAGTTATTTTGGATCATATTTTGTTAAGATCAAAGAGTATTGTTAGGATTCAAAGATATGATCCTAAAATACAAGATCTCTCACCTAGTGTCTTGGGTCTATTATTTGCTTAATTCGATGTAAATAGGTTATAGTTTCTATTTAGTAGTATAGCATATCGATATACAATGGTAAATCAAACTAGATTTTGGAATTTGGAATCTAAATCTCGAGCTATTCTTTGTCTATAAATCAAAAGAGAGAGTAAGGGTTCAATTTTTGGGATTGGAAAGGAAAGCATAAATCTGTATATTATAGAGTTCTTATTGTATGCAACATTTTAACATCCTTGGTTAGACTCTCTTCTTATGTTTTCATCTTTGTTTGTTTTATTTAAGTGGAATTGAAATATATGCAAAACATTTGTTTCTCTTTGTTTCAACTATAATTTCAATGAGTTTTTTACTGATACATTACATGTTTCAAAGATTTTTATTGAAAGATTTATTTCGAGTTTCAAAATATCTTTTTTAACTTGAATTGTTGCTTCATATAAGTCAACAGATTGTAACTTATATTCTTTTCTTATTCTTCTGTACTTTCAATTACCTTTGTCTAGTCTATCAATATAAATACTCTTGACTAAGTGAAATGTTGCTCATTATTTATTTGAAGAGAGTCAACATTTTAATACTTTCCATCATAATCCTACTCCCTGATCGATAAACCCAATCTTGACCTTGGAATAACTGAGGTGCCCTAGCTCTTGTGCCATAGAAGTCTGGTGTAGACTTTAGGGATAACACTATGGCACCGAAGATTGGACCATATACATAATAAGGGCCCACGATCCTTGGAAAACAAAAATCTTGTTGATTTGTTGAATTATTGTTCTCTTGAATTTAAATTTTTCCATCATTGCATATATGGAAAATAGAACATTGATCAATTTTATCCTAGTTCTTTCAAATATTTTCGGTTGTTGCACTTAATTCATTGTGATGTGTTAGTTCTAGTTAATATTCTTTTGATTTCCAGGTATTTGTATTATGTGTCTTTCAATGATGATTATTTAGAAGGACATGGGTCTGTTTTCTTTGAATTAAATCTCATGTTTTTTGTCAATTTAAGGAGTTTAAAGATTTGTTGGAAAATCATACTTGTAGGAAGATTACAGTGTTGAGAAATGATAATAGTAGGGAGTTTTGTTATATAAAGTTTGATAATTTTTGTAAGAAAAATAAAACTAAAATATATAATACAACTCCATATACCCCTCGGTAGAATGGATTTGTAGAAGGGATGAACAAATCATTGATGGAAAGAGCTATGAGTATTCTTAGTCGAACTGACTTAGAGAAAATGTTCTAGGAAAAAGTAATTTCTACTACATGTTACTTTATTAATAGATCTTCCACATCATCTCTTGTGGATAAGACCCTTATGGAGGTATGGACTGGAAATAATACTTCACTTTAAGAACTTCATTCTTTTGGCTTTGAGGAATATGCTCATGTTCTTAAGGAGAAGTAATTGGAGTTGGATAACAAGGTTTTGAAATGTATCTTCATTGGATATGGTGTTGGTGTGTCAAAAGATACAAGTTTTGGGATCCTACAACTAGAATTGTATTGTATAGCATGGATCTTATTTTCAAAGAAGTTAAGTCTTCTCCCATAGTGGTGCAGCTAGAAGAGGATGAAAAGAAGTCAATGGTTCATCTACCACCCAAGATTTAAAAATATGAATTAAAAAATGAACAAGAATTTCATGATGGACGTGATGAGGACGAAGGTTCAAATAGTTTGAAAGAGGAGGAAAACACTCCACCCCAAACATTAAAGAGACCCACTTAAAAAAAAAGAAAGACTCATATAATTATATTCTTTCTGATTTTAGATGTATATTTTATTTATTTGCTAACACCAATGAGCCTATAACTCTAAAAGAGGCAACCGAGATGGAATATTAGGAGTCATGGAGATTTTCCATGGATGAGGAAATGGTTGTACTTATAAACAATGATACATGGGACTCAGTGATGAACAAAAAACCATTTGATGTAAATGGATGTAACGACCCAAATTGATTAATTTTATCATAGTTTTTAATTTAAATTTAATTAATTATTAAAATATATTAATGAGTCTTTTATTATTTTATTATTAAAAAGTGGGTGAAGTAATTAATGGGGGGATAAGATTGTTCGGAATTAATGAGGGGGATTTGAGAAAGGAGGATAAGAAGGAAGGGGAGGACTTGGAAGAGGGATCTTATTTCTGTTTGAGGATTTCTGAATTTCATAAGGGGGAGAGGAGGAGGAGGATGAAATTGAAGAAATGATCTTGGGGAGGTCTCAGAGGGCACTGTTGTTGCTGGGAATTTTGGGCTTGGGGGTCAGGAAACCGTAAGGATTCCTGGAGCCAGGGAGATGAAGAGGTTGTTCCTAGTTGTCTGGGAGGTTAATATTCAGTTTGGGCAAGAACAAGAACATTATCACATTGAAAAGGGACTAGACAACCACCCTGAAGTTGGAGGTATGTATTATTATGTTTCTATCATTATTATTCTTATTACGTTGTTATCATTATTATGTTGTTACTATTTATTACTAGTTTATTCCAAGTATGATAAAATGAATGAAAGAAATTCTAAACTAAATATTCAGTCATTTCAATAGGAGATTGTTGAAAATATTTATTTATTTTGAATCCTGAAATAGGTAGGATTTACATATGGTATCAGAGCTCGGTTTCAAAACTGAAACCTGGGCTTGACCACCCACAACAAAATTTTGTCTTTGTGCCAATTTGGGTTGTTACAATGTTCCTTTGTGTGCATAACTAATCGGTTGCTAAAGGAGAATCCAAGCAAACATTAGTGATTGTGCCAATTTCATTTGGAAAGTAACCATTAATAAAAAAATTGCAATTGGTCATAACCTTAAGACTACCAGACCTAGATTCCACATAAAGAACCAATGTTCAAAGCCAGATATGGTAAACCAATAAGAGATTTTTATTACACCAACGAAAATAATATTACCATTAAGCCGACTCCTACATAGAAATTTTCATAGATCATACAATATACACACTTGATTGATATTATAGTTGTTGAGGTTCACAACTCTTATGGTCGGTCTCCATTGACACTCCTCTCCTTGTGTGTAAATTGTTAGCTGAGCAGTAAACTGAACGTACATGATTTGGAAACCAATAACTTGGCATTTTTGCAAGCCTTTGAGAGATGCAATTAAAATATTCCATTTATGTATCATCAATAGCAGGAGAAGAAGACCTTCTCTTAAAACCTACTGAAACATTCATGCCTGACAAAAGACTAGATTTGTTTGACATAGACATGCCATTTAAATCATCAGATATAGAATTCAAAATATTCTCTGATCTAAGATTAAATCTATCTGGCCTGTGAACATCACTGGAGCTTGAGTTATTGTACACATGTTCAACAAAATCATCAATGAGAATGGGCCAAGCACCTTCGGGATCATATTTACTCAAATCCTCATGAACAACTCTACTAAATTCAAGGACTTGTAGCCAAGTGTCCCCAGAAATATTATACCTTTGATGTTTCTCAACAAACTCACACCACTGATCAAGCAGCGTGAACCTTCCTACCAATACGAATCTCCAAGCCTCTACAGTCATCCTGAAAATGATGCTCTTTTGTCCTCTTTCATGACATATGAAGTAGACCAATCTATAAAACATTGTAAATCCTTGGGCATCTAAAAAATCTGAATCAGGCTTAGACTTTAGCTCGCGAAGGCCATCAAGTGTTGCATGCCTTGTCAATCCTTGAGAATCTTCATAAGACAACAGTACAGCCAAAGGTGCCTTCACTTTTCTTGGGGTAGCATCCAAAGATATTCTATCGGAGTAATCTATATAGATCTTGGCCATATTGCTTGAGATTGTCGAAGGCACTCCCATTCTTAAACCCTGTGAAGAGGATAAATATGTTAAGGGTATGGTTGCACCACGCCCCAAGTCTCTAACCATCAAATGTAGACAGGACAGGACAGGAGAGAAGAGACTCTCTCAAACTGAATTCCACCACGCACCCACGCAGAGGAGAGACATAAGTTTCTCTTTCCTTGACTTGCAAATTCAACACCATTATTCCTTGAAAATGACTACAATCTCCTACAAATTTCATGAGAACAAGTAATGGATTCTATCATTAACTACATATTCACCGCCATTTAGCCCCACCTACAAATTCAACGCCATTATGCCTTGAAAACGACTACAATATATTGCATATCAACTCCATTATGCCTTGAAAAAGACTACAATCTCTTGCATATCAGATGAGGACAAGTGATGGGTTCGATTGGATTGCTTTCTCTTGCAACTCAGAAAGTTTTCCTTCCTTTCCTTTAGGTTACTTCCTCTGCACCGGGTTGGGCTTGATCTTTATCCTGAACCTCAACGTGACCTACACCTTCTCTTCTCCTTTAAAAGAGCTGTCACAATGAATTTAAATGAAGAAACACTTGTTCTGTTCTTTAGAAAGCATTAAAGAACAAGGAACTACAATATATATTTATTTTTGTATTCTAAACTTATGTAGAAGAATATATTAATTTTTATTTATTTATTATATATATATATATATCCTTAACAGTAAGTAAAGGGATCTTATTCACAACATTTGGAATAATAATCCCAGCTTCCAAATTTTACCACATTGAAACTCAAGAGGATGACAACAATAATATTAAGGGAAATTAAATATTTGCAATAACAGTAGCCGGGTGAGAATAGGTTTGTTCTTTCTTGATTTATGAGTTTTTCTTGATTTATTCATTGAAACAAACTAAGTTGCAATTTATATTGAATGAAATTCATTATCCCTTTCTTTTATTATTAAATGTTTTTTTTTTTAATGAATGGACCAAAAAAATGTTGGATCATGTTGTATTGATGCCAATGGTTTGATTATTTGGGATATTGTTGGATCATATGTCATTGACGTAAATGGTTTGACTGATTGATGTCAAGTAATTGATTGATTTATGATTGATGAATAGTGTATATGATGAGAATAATAGATGTCAAAGTGGAAACCAATTGATAAATATGGATCAATGATATGATGCATAGATGAATATGGATCAATGAGTTGTCATTGATACATGATGATGCATAGTTTGTTTGATGAAAATATGACTCATTATTTTCTTATCATGATTGATAAGGTGGACAAATGCATGAACTCCAAAGTGGTCCCCTTATGGTGAAAGCCCTCACGGGAAGATGCTTTGTTGATTGAGTTATCCTAGAAGAACAGTTGGAGGACCCATGCTTGTATGTGGAATAATGAGATGAATATCAGTGAAGTTGTTGGTGAAACTATCCTAGATGGATAGTGCTTATCATTCCATTTCCAGTGGTATGTGGAATGTCACATAACTCCTCACGGTTTGAGAGTTATGGCCTTATGAAGTTGGAGGACCCCCATATGAAGGCTTGAAGCCCCCAAGGTCAAAGAAGTCAAAGTTCTTGAAAAGAAGAAAACATTATTTAAATGATAAAGTAAAGTGACAAACACAAGGTGGATTATTTAAATAATAAAAAGAAGTGACAAAATCAAGAAGGAATTTTTAAATGATAAAGTATTGGAGAACTTTCTATTCATGGAAAGTGGTTAACCCTAAAATAAGGAAAATAGGTTAAATAGCCTAGAAATGGGTTAAGTGACCTAGAATATGAAAGTATAAATAAGAATCTAGGATCTCTTGTGAAATGTACATTTTGGTGAGAATCATTTTTGTCGATCAATGGAGAGCTTCTTGTGAATATCTTTTGGATTATTGATGGAGAGCTTCTTGTGAGAGCATATTATTTGTGTGGATCTCTTGAGCATGATTGACGATCTATTCTGAGGAAGAGAGTGAGAGGAGGATTTCACGGACGCATCAAAATTTCGGCAATGTCGGAGATCTTGACGACAAAATTCTCGGAACTTCAGAAACCCTAGTTTCTAAGGTATACACAGGTTGTCTGTGCTTAGGGTGTGTATGGATTAAGGTGTACGTGGTTTGTTTGAAGATAGGGAGCATATGGTGGATAAAATGATGAAGAATTATGTTTGAGATGGTGCCAAGCTCTTGGATGATTATGCAGGTTCCAGATCTGCATTCTATGGCCTTAGATCTATCACTAAGACACTGGTATGATTACATTATTATCTTTATGAATACTATTGTTTGATGTGATGGGAATTCTTGGGGAATTCTTGGTATGGATTCTATGATGTGGTTCATTTTGGTTGATTTGGTTGATGGAGTGATCAATACTCTTGTGATTCAATGGTGACATGATTGCTATGGTATACTAGATGCTTATACACATTTGAGATAGCATTCATATTGATCTATTGTGGAGCTTGAGAAAGATATTGGAGAGCTTGGAGATGTTGTGACTAGTCGTGGGTCAGTTTGGATAGTGGAAGACAGAAGATAAAGTGATTGCAGGTTGCAGAGGATCTGAGCATGTGAAGCAAGGCAAAACCCTAGTTTCTCATAAGCATACGCAAGTTGCATTATACAATGGTCACATGCACATGCAAGCTGTAGTGAGCTAGGGCACGTACACACGTGAGATGCACTACTGACAGGTCACATACCTGTTGACAGATTGATATCTGTTGAGGATTATTGCCTCATCTTAGTTGGTGCTGAGGGTGTAAGATGAGTCTTGCATTATAGAGCTGGTGCTCTTGTAGAGTTGTAGTCTATTCAATTGTTGTTGATAAACCCTGGATTGTTGTCCATAATAAAAAGAAAAATTGTACATACTTCTTACGTTCTTTGTGTTCCTTATGGTGATGACTTATTGATGATATGTGTTGTTGATATATGTTGTTGATATATGTTCACATCTAACTGGTTATAAATGATAGCAATGGGTAATGAATAAATGTTGAAGGTCAACTAATGAGTTTTATGTGAAGACAAAAGTTTTGGGAAAAAGAGCCCCACACTCATTCACCCCCCCTCTGAGTGTGGTAGGCGTGTCCAACAAAAAATTATCATCGTAATTTGAATGAAGTTCCTTTCAATTTCCTCCTGTCACTGGGTTGTTGAGGATTTCCACCGACCAAATATTGTCGATAGTATACACTTAAAGAAACTTTTAGAAGACATGTGTTGATATCCCTGCCCAACATTAATATTAATGGAAATTAAGCATTTTCATTGAAAGACTTATTTAGGAGTGGTTTATGACAGAGCTGATAGGTTGTTTCATAATAAATTGAATATTAAAGATATGGGTTGATGAGTTATTGTTGCGAGTGGCATGATTGTGTCATGAACACCCTACTCATTCTTGAATTGACAAGCTCTTAGCATTTATATTATTAAATTTGAACCCTTAAAAAAAAACACATGTGTTGGTTGTTGTCAACATCCTTAGAACCATTTACTAAAATAAAGCTCAATTTTTCATCGTCCTTTGAACCCTTTACCAAAATAAAGCTCAATCACTTTTTGCCTGGGTTTTTCTTCATTTGAACATGATATTCAATGGTATATGATAGTAAGAACTTGAGAAGAGAAGGATTTGAAGGATATCTAGAGTAAAAGTTGACATTGGACTACCTTATATTATGATAGTCCTAAGTAAACATTATAATGTCTAAATTATTAATTATAATTATAATTAAAAATATATAAAATAAATACATCCAATATATAATAAACAAAATAAGTAAGGATGAGCAGGTATATCCAAAAATTTATATTGTATAAATTAAATAAATTAATAAGGGGTTATTAATGTTGTTCATAAAGTCCATCAAGTTGAAAATCACTAAGTACATTAAGGAAACCTTTGCCTAATCAAAGAGTGAGACAATTTGACATTTCAATGCAATTAAGAAGGTTTTCCATATATATATATATAGTTTAAGTTGTTATTTGTGGCATTGCATAGTTATGCCTATAGCTTGTTTAGCTACCTCGTTATGGGAATAATATGTCATCACGAGTATAATTCCATCGCATAACAAGAGCAATCAGTGGGATTGGAACCTTAGTGAAACTCATAAAGAAGCCCACTTAATCCCTAATTAATTTCCTTAACCGAGAACCAAAAAAAAGAATGGCATTTAAGCCAAGTCACTATGAGAGTGGGTCTCATAATGAGTTTCAATGCGTTCAAAGTATCATAAAAGTACATGACATGTGAGCAAGACAATGATGGAATACCATTATTTAACTCCTACAAGATATAATGTGGAATTGAGTTCTTAGAATGTAGAATGTAGAATATAGAATTCAAAGTGCACATTTTAATTAAACTTGTTTTATCCATTTTAGTCCAACTTGACATGCTTTAAGGTTTGGGGTGACTAGTGAAACAAATCTTGTAGACTAGAAATTTATTTGTTGACACAGGAAACATAAAGGATTTATGGTCTAGTGGTCATCCTCCACTTAGTAAGAAAGTGGGAGGTTGGCGTGAGTAAACTTGATTTGAAGTGAAAACATAGTCATAACTATGGGTTGTATGGTAATGTTTAGGGAAAATATAACATTAGCAATAATAAGAATGGAGGATACATTATCATTAAAAGAAATATAGTGACGACTTGTGAGTTAGCAAGAGGTTGGATTCATGAGGAGGTCAAGGAAATTTAAATTTTTCATAGTGTTTATGTTAGGAGTGGAAACCAATGATGGATCCTACTCCTAATTCTGGTCTATTATATGATGTGCATGTAAGAAGATTTGTGACTTTTCTAGTGATACTTATTCTCATGAGAGGGAAGGTCATAGAGCGATTTACCATTGGCTAAAAAAATATTACATAGTTAATGAAGAATTTGGTGTGGTGTGCCATTGAAAGTGTAGCTAGATTAGGAGCATAGCTTATGCACTTTGGGTTGCTTCTATACTTAAGTGTGAGTTGGAACGATACTTGAACCTAAAAAGACTATAGTGCTAAGAAATAGTTCTGTATTGTATTTAATCAATTATCTAGGTTAGTATTGTGATACTAACAACATAACACTATATTGGGTGCTTATGTTTACTTCTACGTTCATACAAACATTCAAAATAATACTATAAATGGGCTTATGTTGCGAACCTAGAACTTGATTTTAGAATGATAAGGGAAACATCATGACACCATGCTTATTTATATCATAATGTGTCATGTGGTATATGGACCAGTTCCTATCGGCCAACATGATGTTAATTCAAATCGTATTTAATTGTTTATTTATTTATTTTTATTTTTACTTTTTACTTAATTATACCAAAGTAGTGGAGTTTAGGTATATCTTGTAAAGGATCAGTAAAATTAGTAAGAGGACTAATAAGTACCTTAATAGATGCTAGTTGATGAAGAACACATGTTAAATATGAAGCCCTCTGGAAGATGTGCCCAATATTTTGAATATGCTTGAATATCAAATATGAAGAGAGAACCAATGAAAGGTGTTGATGTTCTTTGGAGAGAATGCTTTGTGAAGAAGGGGTGTCCCTTGATTTTGGAATGGAACCTTATAATAAACGTATTCTTGATTTGGAAATGTTCACCAACCATCTAGTCAACATGTTGCTCTCTACATATAGAGATGCTTGCTGATGCAAGAGCATCTACAACTTCATCAAGCGAGCCAGCGCGTGGAAAGAGAAGAATAGCTGGACAGCGCCATCACATACATTTTTGAATCACTTTGAAGATTTGTTGCACCGTCAGTTGAATGAAAGCATTCATATGAAGCGCCTTTGTATTGTATTGTAGATAAGAAGGCAGTTAATAGTTTTAATGCTGGTAGATAGGAATTAAGTCTAGATTAGATAGTTTTATTTTGAGAGGGAAAACAGAATATAGGCACCCTCCTTTGTATCATTATCATTCTAAGGGAGACAAAAGCAAGAAGGAGAACAGAGAGCTTGTGAAGAACACCCATGTATAGATTGAATTAATAGAAGAAAGACTTTGATTCAACTCCATGGATGTGTTTGATCTTTGTGTGTTATTGATATTATGCTGTTACATGTTTTCTTCTTTTTATGCTTATCTTTTATATGCTGCGTATGTGATTGCATATCAGGTTCGAAACCTAAGAGAATGAGGGAATAAGTTCCAATTGTTTCACTGTTCGAATCCGAAGATTCCTGCATAGAGTGCAGTCGAATTCCTCCGCATAGAGGGCGTTGAGGAGGTTCAATAGTGAAGCTCTTATTCTCGTCGACTAGAGTTGAGTTGGGTTATTCGAGCCGTGCAGGTGAAGTGCAGGTCGGATTGAAGCCTCATTAGGAAGTCTGAGCAAAGGAAGGCCAGGATTACTATGGCTGTGAGTGCCCAGAGTCTGGGAAGACTTCAACACTTTGAAAGTTGTCAAAGGTGGAGCGCAGGCATCGTGCTCAAAGTCTCTGAAGGAGTCGGAGAGAATTCAGCTCAGGAGGGATAGTTCCTCGTTCATGTTGTAGGAACAGGCCTGGGAGAGATTGAACCAAGGGAAATCTTGGGAGCGGAGGATTCTCAAGAGGAAGAGAATCGACGAATTGGATTTGTGGAGGAGAGTCACGAAATCCCGCAGATCGTCGGATCGTGGGGAAGTTGCGGGTAAGTTAACCCATAGGTGTAGGTAGAACTCGTCTGCCATTTCATATTGGCATATCAGGGTTGGCGAGTGTAAGAGTTGTATGCACGTTGAAATCGCGAGTCGCGATTTCCCGATTTTATCGGGACCGTCGATTGTGACGCGGACAGGTGGCACGAGTCTGGAGAATCGCGGAATCGAAATTCGGGGTTTTCGACAATAGAACACTTGGGTCGTGGATCCACGATCCGCGAAGTCCCGAAGTGACGTGGTCGAGTGGGACCCCAGGGAGTAAGTGGAGGACAGGTGGCGATACCCTGAGGGTTGACCATTGACCCTCGACGTTCAGGGCTTGGTGGTTGAGTGGTCGAGAGCAGTGTTACGAGCCTCGAAATATCGCGAGACCCGGTCTCCTGATTTGCGAAGGGAGAATCGTCGGTAGTAGTTCTGTGGGTAAGGAATTCCCGAGAGGAATAGGAGGGCTTGGACCCTTCGGGCCTGGTACAACGAGAAGGTCCTGGTGATCGTGGGTTGTTAGCGGGGCAGCTTGCGTCAAAGTGGTATCAGAGCAGGTTTAGGAGTTCTCTTTGTTCAGGTAGCAGAGAGAAGAAGATACACCATGCCACCCAGAAGAGAGAGGCAGTCACCTGATTGTGAGGACAGGGATGCCCGAAGAAGGGGTAGGTTGGCGGGGAATCCATAGATGGAGTGTCAGATACGAGATCTCAGGGCGAGACTCGAAGAGATGGAGACCACCCAGAGGCGTGGAGCAGGTACAGCAGAGTTCAGCGATTCCGAGGTGGAGGAGGAAGCTGGACATGATGAAGGGGAGGTCTCAGCAGAAGATGCCTCGACAGAGAGGTTGATCAGAGCCATTTCGAGGATGAGCTTGAAGAAAAAGATGGACATTCCCGTCTATGAGGGAAGTCTAAATGCAGAAGAGTTGCTGGATTGGATCTGAGCACTCGACACCTACTTCGATTACGAAGACATCGAAGAGGACAAGAAGGTAAGGCATGCCGTCACGAAGCTGAAGGGACATGTAGCCTTATGGTGGGACGAGCTGCAGGCAGACAGGCGTTCCAAAGGCAAACAAAAGATCAAAAGATGGGATCGGATGATCGCCAAGATGAAGGCGAAGTTCATTCCGAGAGATTACCAGATCACTCTGTTCAGGCGCATGCAGAGCCTGAGATAGAAGTTGATGACGGTGAAGGAGTACACCGAGGAATTTTACAGTCTCAACATTCGAGCTGGTCATCGGGAAAGTGATGACGAAAAGGTGGCAAGATACCTGAATGGATTGAGGTATGACATTCAGGATGAGTTGAGCATGCTGACCATCCGAACAGTTGAGGATGCATACCAGATGGATTTGAAAGCCGAAGAGAAGCTGAGCCGCAAGCAGGGACAGTGAGGGCAAGGTAGGAGTTAGCCCAGAGGCAAAGCTGTTGCCTAAGAAAGAACGCAGAAGCCCAAGGAGGATTGGAAGAGGCCTCAGGGAAAAGCGGAAAGAGGTGGTACCTCACAGCAGAGGCAGCAAATTGCTGAGCCAAGAAGACAGCAGGATGATCAGCAAGGAGGATATGCTGACGCCAACACATTTCCTCGTACTCGATGTAGAGGAAGAGGCCGTGGAGGAGTGATCACATGTTTCACGTGTGGCAAAGACGGTCTCAAAGCCGTGGACTGTCCAGACAGGAAAGTGGACAGAGGAAAAGCTCACATCGCAGAGGTGCAGCAGGGGCGTGATGTTGAGAGCGAGGATGCGGACAGCGGAAGATCGCTTGGGACGCACAAAATTCTTTTAGCACCTGAGAAAGAGGTGGACAGCTCAGTGCAGCGGAGCAGACTATTTAGAACAGCTTGTACAGCCAAGGACAGGAAGTGAAAGGTCATAGTGGACAGTGGGAGCACTGATAATCTCGTTTTGACCGAGATGGTGGAGAAATTGGAGCTGGAAACAACTAAGCACCCAAGTCCATATAAAGTCTCGTGGTTACAGAAAGGACACCGGGTAAGTGTCGCTAAACAATGCTTAGTTAAATTTAAAATTGGGAACTATCATGATGAGATTCTGTGTGATGTCATCCCTATGGACGTATGTCACATACTGCTGGGTAGGCCGTGGCAATATGATAGAAATGTTGTTCATGACGGGAGGATGAACACACACACCTTAGAGAAGGATGGGAGAACACACAGATTGCTCCCAATAAAAGATAAAGAGGTGAAGCCGGAAGTAACCAGCGCGATACTTCTCATGAGTGAGAAGGAACTTCTCACAGAGATGGAGAAGAATGAAGACCCACAATTCTTTGTTGTCAGGAAGCCGAGAATTTTCCTGACAAGCACAAGAGTGGACGACTTGCCAGAGGAGATTCAGGAACTGCTGGGAGAGTTCGCTGATATCATCGTGGATGAACTACCTCGTTCGTTGCCACCGATGCGGAGTGTGAGTCACCACATTGACCTCATACCCGGAGCAAGTTTGCCAAATAAGGCAGCATACAGGTTGACACCTCAGGAGAACGAGGAAGTCAAAAGGCAGGTACATGATCTGTAGGATAAGGGACTAATGAGGGAGAGTCTAAGTCCGTGTGTCGTTCCAATGGTATTGAGTCCAAAGAAGGACGGAGGCTGGAGGATGTGTATAGACTCTAGGGCGATTAATAAGATCACCATCAAGTATAGGTTTCCACTGCCAAGAATGGATGACTTGATGGATTACCTGAGCAGGGAAAATTACTTTTCAAAGATAGATCTCAAGAGAGGATATCATCAGATCCGCATGAGAGAGGGAGATGAATGGAAAACAACATTCAAAACAAACGAGGGTTTGTACGAATGGCTGGTCATGTCGTTTGGATTAACAAATGCGCCAAGCACTTTTATGAGGCTGATGAATGAAGTCCTGCGGGAATTCATTGGAAAATTCGTGGTTGTATACCTGGACGATATACTGATCTTCAGTAAAACTAGGGAAGAACACTTGGGGCATTTGGCCATTGTGATGAGAAGACTACAACAGGAAAAGCTGCTGATTAAATTGAAGAAATGCTCGTTCATGTAGACATAACTCATTTATTTGGGCTTTGTAATCTCGGCAAATGAATTGAAGATGGATCCTGAGAAGGTGAATGTAATCAGGAATTGGCCATCGCCGAGGAATGTTTTTGAGGTTAGGAGCTTTCATGGACTCGCTAGTTTCTACAGGAAATTCATTCGGAATTTTAGTGGGATTAGTGCCTCAATGATGGACACTGTGAAAAAGTGGCATAAAGTTTTCCATTGGACATCGGAGGCTGAAAGAAGCTTCAATCTGTTGAAGTGGAAGATAACCGAGCAACCAGTGTTAGTGTTGCCAGATTTTCAGAAAACCTTCCAAGTGAAGTGTGATGCCAGTGGGTATGCTGTTGGAGGGGTTTTAAGCCAGGATGATAGACCTGTTGCATATTACAGCGAGAAGCTGGATGATGCAAATTTGAAGTACTCCACGTACGATAAGGAGTTCTATGCCATCATACAGGCATTGAAAAAGTGGAGGCATTATTTGATACCCAAGGAATTCATTTTATACAGTGATAATCATGCGTTGCAGTTCGTGAGTCGGCAGGAGAAGTTGAATCATAAGCATGCGAAATGGGTAGAATACATGCAGAATTTCACATTTGTGATAAAGCACATTTCGGGGACTGCTAACAAGGTAGCTGACGCCTTGAGCAGGAAGTGCTTGTTGCTGCAGGAGTTCAGAGTCAAAACCTTGGGTTTTGAAAATTTAAAGGATATGTATGCAGGTGACGCAGACTTTGGTGAGGCATACGAGACAGTCGAGAACCCAGTTCTCAGAGATAGGAGTCTGTGGATTGACTACCTGATCCAGGAGGGATTGTTGTTCAAGGGCAATCAATTGTGCATACCGAATTTCTCTATGAGAGAGAATTTGGTGAAGGAGAAGCACAACGGAGGCTTAGCAGGTCATTTTGGGCATGAAAAAACATTTGCCAAGTTGAACGAATCGTATTATTGGTCGGGCATGCGGGCAGATGTTAAAATATTTATTGACCGATGCACGATTTGTCAACATGCAAAAGGCCGAAAACAGAACACAGGGTTCTATCAGCCGCTGCCCATACCTGAGAGGCCATGGGAAGCCATTAGCATGGACTTCGTGTTGGGTTTGCCGAGAACACAGTGAGGAGTGGATTCCATTTTTGTAGTGGTGGATAGGTTTTCGAAGATGGCACATTTTATCCCATGTCATAAGACCAGCGATGCAACCCACATCGCGAACTTGTTTTTCAAAGAGATCGTGCGATTGCATGGATTGCCGAAGAGCATAGTCTCGGATCGGGACACAAAATTCATAGGTCATTTCTGGAGGACGCTTTGGAAGAAGCTGGGGACTGACTTGGCATTCAGCTCTTCTTACCATCCGCAGATAGATGGGCAGACGGAAGTAGTCAACAGGAGCTTAGGGGATCTGTTGAGAAGTCTGGTGGTGGAGCATCACAGCAGTTGGGATCAGATCTTACCACAGGCAGAATTTGCGTACAACGATTCGGTGAATCGGAGTACAGGTAAAATCCCATTTCATATTTTGTATGGAACACATCCGAGAGGAGTTTCTAAGATCAGGGAGTCAGAACAGGCTGAAACTAGCAGCGCGAGAGCTCAGGAGTTCACAGAGGCAATGCAGGAACTTCACGCGGAGGTGAAGCAGCGACTGGAGAAGGCGAACCAAGAGTATAAGCGCAGAGCTGATCAAAGGAAGAGGCAGCTTCAGTTTGAAGTTGGGGACATGGTTCTAGTGAACTTGAGAAAAGAAAGGTTCCCAAGGAGAACATACAGAATTCTGAGGAAATTTGGCGAGAACGCATATGAGCTTGAGTTGCCAGAGGGCATTGGAATATCTCCGATTTTTAATATTTTGGATTTATATCCCTACAGGGATGATGAAGCAGGCACTGGAACTAAGGACCCAGTGGTCCAGTGGAAGAAGCAATTACGAGTTGCACAGAAGCCGCAGATGGAGTGCATACTGGATAAGTGAGCAGGTCAGAAGACCAGGAGGAAGCAATATTTTGAATACCTAGTGAAATGGAAAGATCACCCAGTGGAGGATGCCAGCTGGGAAACAGAGGCAACGATTCAGAAGCATGGGCATAGTGTACAGGAGCTCATGGACAGGAGCCCATGAAATATTTTGAGCCGAGGAGTATGATGCAGGAACATCTACGACTTAATCAAGCGAGCCAGCACGTGGAAAGAGAAGAACAGCAGGACAGCGCTAGCACATACATTTTTGAATCACTTTGAAGATTTGTTGCGCCATCAGTTGAATGAAAGCATTCATATGAAGCGCCTTTGTATTGTATTGTAGATAAGAAGGCAATTAATAGTTTTAATGCTGGTAGATAGGAATTAAGTCTAGATTAGACAGTTTTATTTCGAGAGGGAAAACAGAATATAGGCACCCTCCTTTGTATCATTATCATTCTAAGGGAGACAAAAGCAAGAAGGAGAATAGAGAGATTGTGAAGAACACCCATGTATAGATTGAATTAATAGAAGAAAGACTTTGATTCAACTCCATGGATGTGTTTGATCTCTGTGTGTTATTGATATTATGCTGTTGCATGTTTGCTTCTTTTTATGCTTATATTTTATATGCTGCGTATGTGATTGCATATCAGGTTCGAAACCTAAGAGAATGAGGGAATAAGTTCCAATTGTTTCACTGTTCGAACCCAGAGATTCCTGCATAGAGTGCAGTCGAATTCCTCCGCATAGAGTGCGTTGAGGAGGTTCAATAGTGAAGCTCTTATTCTCGTTGACTAAAGTTGAGTTGGGTTATTCGAGCCGTGCAGGTGAAGTGCAGGTCATATTGAAGCCTCAGTAGGAAGTTTGAGAAAAGGAAGGCTAGGATTACTGTGGCTGTGAGTGCCCAGAGTCTGGGAAGACTTCAACACTTTGAAATTTGTTGAAGGTGGAGCGCAGGCATCGTGCTCGAAGTCTCTGAAGGATTCGGAGAGAATTCATCTCAGGAGGGATAGTTCCTCGTTCATGTTGTAGGAACAGGCCTGGGAGAGATTGAA
The DNA here is from genome assembly GCA_009831015.1 of Picea engelmannii. Lineage (NCBI taxonomy): Eukaryota > Viridiplantae > Streptophyta > Pinopsida > Pinales > Pinaceae > Picea > Picea engelmannii. Next base: position 19,239 of record ML827940.1, read on the forward strand.
CCAAGGGAAAGCTTGGGAGTGGAGGATTCTCAAGAGGAAGAGAATCGACGACTTGGATTTGTGGAGGAGAGTCACGAAATCCCGCAGATCGTCGGATCGTGGGGAAGTTGCAGGGAAGTTAACCCGTAGGCGCAGGTAGAACCTGTCTGCCATTTCATATCGGCATATCAGGGTTGGCGAGTGCAAGAGTTGTATGCACGTTGAAATCACGAGTCACGATTTCTCAATTTTATCAGGACCGTCGATTGTGACGCAGACAGGTGGCACGAGTCCGGAGAATCGCGGAATCGACATTCGGGGTTTTCGACAACAGAACACTTGGGTCGTGGATCCACAATCCGTGAAGTCCCGAAGTGACGTGGTCGAGTGGGACCCCAGGGAGTAAGTGGAGGACAGGTGGCGATACCCCGAGGGTTGACCGTTGACCCTCGGCGTTCGGGGCTCGGTGGTTGAGTGGTCGAGAGCAGTGTTACGAGCCTCGAAATATCGCGAGACCCGGTCTCTCGATTTGCGAAGGGAGAATCGCCGGTAGTAGTTCTGTGGGTAAGGAATTCCTGAGAGGAATAGGAGGGCTTGGACCCTTCGGGCCTGGTACAACGAGAAGGTCCTGGTGATCACGGGTTGTCAGCGGGGCAGCTTGTGTCACTTGCAATGTTGAATTGTTGATAGAAATCATGAATTGCCTCGACTATGATGAAGAGAATCCTAAAATTGACATTTGACTTGGTCAAAATCTAATTTTAATGACTCAAAAGAAAATTGAGATTGAGGAAAATGACCAACCAAACCATGAAGTGATGACATCACATGACAATCAATTAGTATTGTCTTAGTCAATGTTCCTAAGCATGTAAAACTTTTGTGTACCAATCTCATAAGTGATGACATATGTATTGACATTTTAGAGTAATAATTAAAGTCAATAATGATTTTGTTTTTAGAATTTTGAATATTTATTTGGTGGGATTGTGTGTAGGAATTAATTAAATTTATATCAAACTCAATATAAGATGCACTTAACTAGATAATAGATGATGAACTGAGGTTCTGCGGTCAAATCAATAGAATATACTTTAAATATGGGGATCCCATATGGAACTTAGGATGAATAAATATAAGAGAAGCATGTACTTTCATTAATTTATTTACCAGTGGTAATAACATAGAGTTGTGACAATGTAAGGTATCTAGTAAATAAGGGTAGTCACAATCAACATAATAATATACTCAACGTGTTATAAATCTAGTAAAGGTCTAGTGGGACAAGTATAGCCAAGGATCTTCTACTTGGGATAATGTCGAGACCTTACGATGATATCATCCCTCACTTTTGACCACCTCGGGAATATGTTTTCTTGAAGGTTGGGTGTATGTAATGCCACCTTTCGACATAGACAACTAGAATTACCTAAGCTCTAATCACCTTTATTTTCTATTCACTATAAAACTATTAATGATACACTTGAAATTTTAAGACATATGGACCTATGTTAATGTCAATTCTATGAATGTTTATCGTTATTTGAGTTATGATGGATACTATACAATCTAGTTCTAACTTAAAAAATTTGGTCTTTAAATTGTTGGTACATGGATACCAGATTGAGAATATGATTAAATGCATTTACATGATGACAATGCATAGATATGTATGAGTTTGTGTTATAGACTAATATGTAGGTCAATGGGCTATGGTATAGCCAAAGGATAATGATAATAAAAGGTTGATGTGGTGAAAACCGACCGAGAAACAATATGGTATGAATCTTGTATATGAAATTACGCTGGTTTGAATGCATTGTTATGATATATGGACCAGTGAATTTTTTTTTTTTCAGGTGATGAGTCTACCTAAAACTGAATATACGATGACAAAATTCCCAGCAACACAGTGCCACTGTATGTTCCATGGTAGGGTGTGGAACATAGTCCTATTAGGAGAGGTGGAGGCATTTACCACCTGTATCCTCTGAAACCTGGAGTGATAGGAGGATGGTGTTAGCTCACGCTCCCCTAGACGTGTGATGATGACTGTCAGTTGCCTGTTGGGGAAGCTTGGTCAAGAGAGTTGACACTATCTCTTACGGGTTCTATTTGGTCTTAGGTCAATATAGTTGACACTCCAAGATAGTCCTGCAGAGGAACGATAGGGATGGAAGATGGAAATAAGTTAGGGAGGAATGATGAATAGAAGTAGTCGAGAGTGTGTGGGGATTTCTCCTTATAGAATAATTTATTTATTTCCTCTTTTTGAAAAAGAGAAATATATGTATATATGTATATTTATATTTTCTTAACTAAACTAAAATTATATGAGTGAATGTAGCTTGTGCTAAATTATTGTAGATGAGGAATTTCATGAACATTTAAATAATTTACTATCTTTTATGAAATGAATGGTCTTTTTGATTGGATTGGAAGCATACAAGAATTACTTTAGGTGTGATAATTATTTTCATTAGTACATGTACAAGTCTTGTATGTGCTAGCTACACATGTATGCCTTGCACATGTACACTAGTATGTATAAGTGTTTTAAATTGATGATGTTGATTATTTGTTGTGTATGTATGAATCGTGTGCCGTTAGCCTTGTATTATAAATTAATCTAACTTTGGGATGAAGTTTCTTGAAGGGTGGGTGTATGTAGCAACCCAAATTGATTAATTTTATCATAGTTTTTAATTTAAATTTAATTAATTATTAAAAGATATTAATGAGTCTTTTATTATTTTATTATTAAAAGGTGGGTGAATAAATTAATAGGGGGATAAGGTTGTTGGGAATTAATGAGGAGGATTTGAGAGAGGAGGATAAGAAGGAAGGGGAGGACATGGAAGAAAGATCTTATTTCTGTTTGAGGATTTTAGAATTTCAAAAGGGGGAGAAGAGGAGGAGGAGGAAATTGGAGGAATGATTTTGGGGAGCTTTCATAGGGCACTATTGTTGCTAGGAATTTTGGGCTCAGGGGCCAGGATCTAAGGAGACGAAGAGGTTGTTCCTAGTTTGTTGGGAGGTTAATATTCAGTCTGGGCAAGAAGAAGAACATGATCAGATAGAAAATGGACTAGATAACCAACCTAAAGGTGGAGGTATGTATTATTATGTTGTTATAATTATTCTTCTTATTATGGTGTTATCATTATTATGTTGTTATTGTTTATTACTAGTTTATTCCAAGTATGATAAAATGAATGAAAGAAATTCTAAACTAAATATTCAGTCATTTCAATGGGAGATTGTTCAAAATATTTATTTATTTTGAATCCTGAAATAGGTAGGCTTTACAATGGACACTAAAAGAGAAGATCGATTTAGATGGAAATGTTGAAAATCACAAGGCATTGTTGGTTGAAAAAGAATATTCTTAGGTTGAGGGATAGACGTTGATGAGATATTTCCCCATTTACTATGTTAACATGTATTCAGTTATATGTAGTAGTTGTTCATGATTGCAGCTACATGAGACATTCTCCAAGACACAAACCTAAGAGAGAGCCGCTGAGAGGGGTGTGTGGTTCCTATCTGATACAGAGCTAGAACGTAGAGATGACCTCCTCCTTACAAAGAGTTGAGAATAAATCTAGATGATTCTCGTGTGTAGTGCATTGAGAAAGGAGATCTACAGAGTTGGATGTGCCTACGGCTGAGCACAAGGTGTACGTGTGAAATCCCAAAGTTTTGGGTGCATCGTCATGAGACAAAAATAAATATGATGCATTAGCCTCCTCTGAGAAGAGAGTTGATGAGACACTCGAGATGAATCTCTTGTGTAATGCAGTGGGAAAGAATATATGTTGAGTGGATGTGCCTGTGGATGAGCATAGGTGACCCTGATCCTAGTGGATGAGCGCTAGTGATAGTGGTTCTTCTTTGTAATGCAGTGAGATAGATATATAGAAATCCCTATGGATGTGCCCCTAGTGGATGAGCACTAGTAGGTGTATGATATCCCTTTCTATATTGTTCAAGAGTCATACATGCCTGTAACCCTAATTGTAATGTAAAGGGTACAAGTCAGCCCCACCTTATTGTAATTGATAATTAATGTAAAACATAATTAATCTACTTAATACTAATTATATTATGAGATATAGAGGTTGGCCCTGTTGTTCCAACAAACAATTTTGTTGATAGTTCAAGTCTAATATAAGTAAAGGTAAATCCCCCATTGAGGATTCATATCTTTTGTGTGGGTTTGGAAATTTCAGCAAGTATACCTTCTTGGGAAAATTTCACACCTCTCCTGGGCACTAGCCTTCTAGGGTTTGCAAGCACCCTCTTATGTACTAGGTTTTCTTGGTGGTGAAGGTATTTCTCTTGAAGAATATAGAAAAGTATTTGGCTGGGTTTTCTTTCCTTGTTGAGAAGGGTTTCCTAAGATACTTCTTGTGTTCTTGTGCATGGTGTTTCTTCTTGTGATCTTGGTTTCTGCAACATTATTGGTTATGGTTAAGTGAAATGCTAAAATGGAATGAACTTCATGCTTAAACTTGTCTATTGAAAAACAAACAGTAGCAACATTTGATTCATAGATAGAATATATGGATGTGAAAACAACATTCCTACATGTTGACTTAAAGGAGGATATTTATATGACACAACTACAACACTATGTTGAAAAAGACAAAGATTCACTGGTTTGCAAGTTAAAAATATCTTTATATGGTCTCACAAAGTCTCCTAGAATGTGATGCCAATTTTTTTGTGTTGGGATTGGGATTTTAGAGATCCAAATCATATCACTATGTTTATTACAAACAATATGGTGGTCATTTCCTTGTCATCACTCTATATGTAGATGACATATTGTTCTTTGGCAATATCAAAGATGCGATTTATTGTTTGAAGTCTCAACTTTGAAAACAATTTGATATGAATAACTTTGGGGTTGGAAAATATATCTTAGGAAAGGAGATTAGGAAAGATAAAGAAACTAACAAATTTTGGTTGAGCTAGAGTAAGTATGCAAACTCCGTGCTACAACATTTTTGCATGGCTTATTGTAGACAATTAAGTGTTCTAATTTTTCTGGAAACTAAAATTTTCGCTGAGTAGCGTTAATCCCTAGACAAAGCCACATGTTATGTATAAAACTCCTTATTAATCCCTATATATTAAATTATTAAATTTATAGTCCTATATTTGTATGTCAGTCAAAACCCTTCATTGCACCCTTTCATTATAATCAAGTACCATTTGTCTCCTATATATATATATATATATATATATATATATATATATATATATATATATATACAAATGAGACCTAATCTTAGGATCATCTTATCTTGTATTCTAAATTTGATATATTGTAAAAAGAGGTTTTCCTTGGAAGTGGACTATATTTATTGATTTTTAAACATTCTCAAGGCACTGTTTCATAATATTTGGTATCAAGAGCAACGATCCTAGGGGTTTTCTACTTCAAGTGAATCATCTTGGAATTTTCACTATAATTTATTTTTTTTGGTTGCATCACATGGAGAAATTTGGAGGTTACTTAGGATAAATATCAAGGTACCTCTAGTAAAAATTTCAGGCTTTGGGTCATTATACTTTCAAAGATATAAACTACAAAAGATATGGTTTTTTACTCATCCTGATTTCATTTTTAAATGAGTCATCTTGGGATTTTTCCTATAAATTATTTGTTGGGAAGTTTCAGATAGTGAAATTGTCACTACTACATATGGGGTCAATATTCAATAAAAAAAAATTAGGATAAGGATAAAATTAACCATACCATCGCAAATTACTACATAATTATTAAATTTTTAATCATTGTTTTCTACGTGCCCCAATGTGTGTTGTACTTTTGAAGAAATTCCAATTCCATCAATCTTGTGACAATATTTCATCGATCTAGTAACACACTTTTGTTTCTCTAGAGACAAAATTTCGTTAATCTAGAGACGAAAGATAGTCAATATAGCGACGAACTTATGTCAGTCTTGCGACTCACCTAGAAAATTCCAACTACTCATTTGAAAATGGTTTAACGGTCAATGACTTGGTAAAATTTGACATAGTTAATGTTCATTAGAATTCTAATGCTAGTGATTGATCTTGATTATTTTTTTGTAGGTGCGACAATTATAAAATCCTTTTCTAGTCATTGTTCAATGCATGGAATATTAGTCTTTTGTATATGAGCTACTTGTTTTAGATCCAATTATTTATCTCCATAGCTCATATTTTGTAGTTTGAAGGTTAGAAATTTTTAATATTTCTTCGTTTCCTTTTAAATACCCACATTGGATCCATAACCCCTAGACCCTCTTTTATTTGGGGACACAGATTGTTTCCTAGGAAATGTAGATTTTAATTTTGTACAATAAATTACTGCAAACAAATTCTTAATAAAAAACTGAAAATATACAATGGCACATACATACATTACATAAATATTTTACCCTAGAAACTCAAACCGAGAAAACCAACAAACTGTTTAGAGCTGCACCTCTAAATATCTATTCGTCATGTATTCATTGGTTACAATACAATACAATACAATACAATACAATACAATACAATACAATACAATACAATACAATAATATATATATATATATATATATATATGATCTTGTGATGTCCAAACCCTTAATCCATGGAATAAGATTAGTCAACAACCCTAATTCCTTAACCAAAATTATAAAACATTGATGAAAACCATGTGCTCAAAAACCACTTAAAAATGGATGAAAAATGCCAAAAATAAATTATGGGGGCCCTTCCCCCAACCCCTATGACCCCCCATAAGCTTAGCACAAAATAGACACTAGATCTAGTCATGCAAAGAATACAACACATACCCAACATGAAATAGGTTTGAACATGTCTATTCAATTTGATTTAATGACTATACATTATGTCTTGTTCTAGTTCTGTTTTCTTGTTTGATTTTCTTACTTTCTTATAGTGAATCTTTGAATATTATGTGGTAAAAATGTATGGTTTTGATTTCTTGAGTAATTTTTGACTACTGTTATAAACATTTAATAAATCTATGATGACAATGGCTTAATTATCTAGTACATATAGGGTCAATCTTTGATGAAATTTTTATTGTAATAATATATTTGTATATTGTACTTATATTGCTTCAGTGTATTGTTTTGTAATAGGAAATCCCATTTCCAAACATTACATGTGAAGAGAATTAAATGGCATTTACTAAGTCAAGGGCTAGATTGGAGGCACGAGGTGATGTGAAATGTTATTTCCCTTGCAATGAATGCAAGGGATTTAATAGAAGCAGACCTGTAAGAAAAACAATGGAAATAAATTGTTGGAGGTATGGGCATGTTGAAGGGGGTTATACATAGCATCCCATGGTAAGTTATTCATTATATGTCTTTGTATTGAGTGTATTTATAATTTTTTTTGTCATTTTAATATTTGTTATATACACTAATTTTATTGATTGTTTGTAATTATAAAGACAAATATTCTGAGGTGTGTGGCTCCAGATAATGTGCCTAATAGTAGTATAAATACTATTGTACAAGCTGAGGAAGCTAGTATGGATATTGGATATCAAGTCAATCCTATGGAAGAAGATGACACCAATAATATTGTCGAGACAGATGATGGGACAAATAGATTGATCCAGGACATATTTGTTCCTATCGATGAGGATAAATTTGATGATATTCATGATGTACCTCTGCTTGAGAAGTAACAACAACCAATTTATGAAATCTTAAGAACAAATATTCTGTCTTTTATAATGTTGTTGGTGAACTTGAGGGTATTGAATGGTTTTTTAAACACTTGTATTGCACATATCCTAAGGTACATAATATAATTCGACACATACACATAAATGATAAAAAATTTCTCTATTTTTAGCGTCAATTAATGTGTAAATTAAGGATGAAATATTTATGATTACTATTATTTACATTAACTAGTTATTTTTTGTGTTGTAGATTGTTAGGTGAATGTTTCTTACCACCGTCAAATAATTTACCTCACACATACCAAGAGTTGTGCACCATTATGAAATATATCATAATATGGTATCATACTATTGATGCATGACTGAATGATCATTTTATATATCATGGATATTATCCATCTGAAATGAAATTTCCACAATTTCAAATCAGTATATATCAAACCAATCAAGTAACAAAAAAGGTGCCTCACGAGATTCCTTGTCATACTCCCATAATTCCTTGTTTGCAGTATCTGTTCAGGTGCCAAATCATATCACAGTTTATGGATTATCATGCATGACACAAAATTGAATATGGTTTTCTTTGAATCCTTGTGATGGTTCTACATTAAGGAACATCGAAGAAATATGGTCTATTTTTAAAGAAGAAGCTCGCAATGTTAGGATTTCATTAGCAGTTGATGGTTTCAATCCATTTGGTTTCATTCAGGTTTATTTACATGGTGTGGCCTACTTTTTTCATAAACAATAACCTTCCTCCTTCAATGACAATAAACATGGAGCACACAATGTTGGCAATGATTGTTCTAGCTGTTTGCTTACAATATTTGTTTGAACATCACATTTGTTTTGTCTTATTCATTGCATAATTCATTATATATATATATATATATATATATATATATATATATATATATATATATATATATATATATATATATATATATAAGGTAGTAATTATGTGTGATTTCAACCAATTAGGTAAGTACCAAGTGAAAAATATCAATGTATATATTGAGCCTATTGTTAACGAGTTGCTAAAGTTATGGGTTGGCATCACTATGTATGACATCTCTAGACCAATAGGGAAAAATAAATTTCAATTCCATGGAATACTTACATGGACAATTAATGATTCTCGAAGGTTAATACATTTTTTTGGTATGTAACATACTAATGCACTTTAATAATATATAATTTTATGAAAATATGATACATGTTTCTTAAATATTAATTTCTTGTTATATGAATAATGTTGACATTAATCCATATCTTCCAAGTATTCAAACGAATGGTAAATTTTTATGTCTAGTAAGCGGTCCTAGGATGAAATCTTGTCGTTCAAGAAGTCTAGGAAACTAGGTGTTTGATGATTATAGGCACTTCCTCCCTAAGAACTATAGGCATCGAAATATAGGAAAACATATTTTCAATTTGAAAGAAGATATTGGAATAAATCCATGAAGAATGACACCTCACCTATGGAAGTTGGAATACAATAGAAACAACTAAGGTAAGCAATTAATCTATGTATCATATATATTAATGTTTTGCAATTTTAAATTTTCTTAAATTATGTTTATTGTATATAACAATTATTGTTGTAATATCATTTATTTTTCATAAATGTTGTCAAGGCATTAATGGCTTCCACAAAGAATGAAAAGTTACCCTATACATTTTAGTAGATTTCCTACTATGAGCACCTACAAATAGCTCATTTGTTTTATACAATGCATATTGGGAAGGATGTAATAGAAACATTATGGATAACCTTATATGGAAGGAGTAACAAAGAAAAAATTGTCAAAAATTATACTTACATTTAGAAAGCCAATCATGCAATGAAAAATTTGATTTATTCAATAGCAATGGACACCAAAATAGTCTTCCATGGTAGTTTACAGAGCATGAAAGCAATGTTGTGAAAGAGGTCATTCAGAAAATTAAATTTCCCACAGGATTTTCTTCAAACATAAAGAATATATTAATGAAGAAAGGTGAATTTGGTGGGTAAAAACTCATGACTAGAATACCTTCATTAAGATTATTGCTTTTGTAGATTTCTATATTTTTTTTTTGTTTGTTAATTGGTCGGGACCTTCTTGGCATCGGGATTAACCTTTGGCTTGAGAAACCGCAACTCAGGGGCATCTAAGCCGTCAAAATCACCCAGGGATCACACCCAGCCTGAGCCACACCAACCCTTAACATGGTTGGATTTTTGTCCCCGCAGGTTTCAAACCAATGACTTTTCAACACGGAGTGGCTTAACAACACACTCTGTCACCGACTGTCCTACACCTCGGGGACTTGTAGATTTCTATATTGGTAATACCTCCTTTTAGTATTTTAATTTTGTTTTCTTTTCAAAAAAGTAATGATCCCTTTTTTTTATAGTATAGAGTATGAAAATGAATGAGGAATAATGAATTAGAATTAAATGAATGGAGAGTGAACAAGTGAACAACAAGGAAGAACCATGATAAAGAACCACAAAAAAACTCACAAGAGGTGTTTATGAAATTACATGCAATAAAGAATCACATGGCATTTTCCCCAAGAAGTTCATGTAACTAGTTTCTCTCTAAAATTCCAAGATGGGTAAATAAAATATAATATAAAGAATTATCCCCTTTATCCCCCTCTCTTGTGAAATCATAACCCCCTATAATTCTTTTCCTTTTCAATCTTGCAGCTAGTGATGTATTTTATTATTTGGAATGTTGAAGGTATTACATTTCATAGGTGCTCCGTCCTCTTTTAATTGTTCAGGAACTCCAAACTTTCATCACATAAACAAAATAAATTATTTAATCGGGAGACTCAAAACCAAGGTATTATTCCCCTCACCCTTGTTTTGACACTGTCCTCTATGCATTTACAAAACATAAATCAAAATTTCAAAAGTATTCAAAATGTTATGGGTACTCTGCTCACATGGAATATTTATTCTCCCAAGTATCATATTCAGGATTGTAGAAGGTCCATTAGAGTTTTACCAGTTCTATGACTTGATTCCAAATATTTTTTACTTTTCTGTCCAATATGAGCACCGACTGGACCTTAAATTCTCCTTCTGGCTCCAATTGAATCAAATTTCAATCAATAACATGGTTAGGATCATGCACACACTTTTTCATGAAATATATATGAAATACATTATGAACATTCATGGATACAGGAAATATTAACATGTATGCAACTGACCCTATTCTGTCTAATATTTCAAATGGACCACATAATCTAGCTATTATTTTTGTACAATTTCCGAACTTCAATGAGCTCTTCTTGGGATTAAATTTCACAAGAACATGTTCTCCCACTTTAAATTCTCTATATTCCCTATTCTTATCTACATAATTCTTATGTCTATCTTGTTCTTCTTTCAAATTCTACTTAATTTTAACCATCTGGTCTTCCATATCCTTGAGAAATTATGGACCAATTACTACTTTGTCTACTCAGTTGTCCCAACTAGATGGAGTATTGCATTTTTTTCCATACAATGATTCAAGTCGACTCATATTCAATGAACAATGATACCCATTATTAGAGAGAAACTCAACCAAGTGCAAGTAATATTCCCACTTAGTTGCCTTATTCATCACATACATTCTCAACATGTCTTCAATCACTTGGTTGACTCGCTCTATCTACCCATATCATTGTGGATGATATGATGTACTAAAATTCATATTTGTACCAAATCCCTTAAATAATCTGCTCCATAAATTTGAAGTAAACTTTATGTCTCTATCTGAAACAATTACCTTAGGTATTTCATGCAACCTAGAAATTTCCCTCATGTAAATTTATGCAATATTAGTTTCTTTATGAGACATATTTACCAAAACAAAATGAGCATCCTTTGTCAATTTATCAACCACTACCATTATTGAATCATGTTGCCTTGCTATTCTAGGAAACTTAGTGATAACATCAATGGTTAACACTTCCCATTTCTTCTTTGGAATTGGTAATGGTTGTATTAAACCCAATGGGTGTCTATGTTCCTCCTTCACTCTCTGAAATTCCATACATCTAAAAATGTAATCAACAACATCATTCTTCATCCCAGGCCAAAAGAATTGGCTTATTAATGATGCAATCATTTTCTGGTAGCCAGGATGTAAGCATATGAAACATTATGCATTTTTTTAAATATAAAATTCTAAGTTCTCCGGAACTAGGAACATGAATTCTACTCTTATGATAAGTAATCCACCTTGCTTAATATCACACTATAATTTTCTACTGTACATTTTCCTATTGTAAACTTTCTTTTACCTGTAGGTAATGTTCTATAACAACATCTAAAATACTACTTTTCAAATCTTATTGATGCATACTAATGGTTGTAGTGTGCATGATATGCACTCTTCTTCTGAGTGAATCAACAACTTTGTTTCCTTTTCCTTTGATATGCTTGATGTCAAAGTCACACTCTCTTAAACATTCTAGCCATCTTGTCTGCCTAGAATTAAAAGTTGGTTGTTCAAAATGGTATTCCAAACGACTATGGTCTATCCTTAATTTGAATCTCTTTCCCATGAGATAATTCCTCCACATATTCGATGTATGAACTATGGCAGGAAGCTCTAAATCATGTGTCGCATAATTATTCTCATGTTGTTTAAGATTTCTAGACTCATAACTAATGACATGTCCATTTTAAGAGATGAATCCACCAAGTCCTTTCTTCCATGCATCTGTACATACCAAAAAATTCTCATTTAGGTCTACAATATTTAAAATAGGTTCATTGGTAAGTAATTATTTCAACAAATTGAATTTTTCTTCACAATCTATTGTCCATTCAAATTTAATTCCCCTCTTTTGTAAAGAAGCGATGTGATGGCAAATTTTAGAGAATCCTTTTATAAATATCTCGTAGTATCTATCTAATCCCATAAAGGATCTAACTTTTGAAACATTTCTTGGTGTTGGCCATCCTCTTATGGCTTCAATATTTTCAGGATCTACTTATATACCTTCTTCAGAAATAATGTGTCTCAAATAATGGATCTATTATTGGTAAATAGAACACTTCCTTAACTTGGAATGCAATTGGTTTTCCCTTTGTACTTGCAACACCAACCTCGAGTAATGTTCATGATATTCCTCTGACCTACAATAAATGAGTATGTCATCCAAGAACACAATGACAAACTTATCCAAATATTTTTTGAATATGTCATTTATTAAGCACATAACAATAGTTGGTGCATTGGTCAATCCAAATGGAACCAATAGAAATTCATAATCTCCATACCTAGTTCTAAAGGTTGTCTTACTAACATATTCTTGATTGATTCTTACCTAATGGTATCATGAAATCAAGTCTATCTTTGAAAATATATTTTCCCTTGTTAGTTGATCAAGAGGTCATCAATTCTAGGTAGAGGGTATTTTTTCTTCACAATGGCTTTATTAAGTTGTCTAAAGTCAATACATAGTCTTGATGTTCCATCCTTCTTTATGAAAAAGAGTACTGGTGCTCCCAAAGTGAAACACTTGGGCATGTGTACCATTTATTTAACAATTCTTTAAGTTGCAATTGTAATTCCTTTAATTATGTTGTACTCATTCTGCAAGGCATTTTTGATACTAGGGAAGCTCATGGTACTAAATCGATAGATAAATATGTTTCCCTCTTTTGTGACAATCCCGTATTTCTTGGAATATATCTTCAAACTCTTGCAACACCAAAAAATATTCAAGTCTTGGCCCTTTTCTATTTTCTATCTCCTCCACATGAGTTGCATACAATTGACATCCTTTCTTGAAACATCTCTTCAGTTGTAAGGCTGAAATATCCCTTATGGAAATGTGTCTTGAAATTCCTTTCACAATGCTCTGTTTTCCTTCTTCATCAAGACATGTAAATGTCTTGTTATGACAATATAGGGCAACATGATTCTTTTCCAGCCAATTCATTCCAATTCAGATATCATAAGATCCTAATGGGATTATATTCATATAAGTATTAATACTCACTCCATGCATATTTATTGGACAACATTTAATAGTCTCATTTATCATTCTTTTTGTTCCAGTGGCTAGCTGAGCCAAACATGATTTTTCAATCTTTCTTTTCTCCAAATGTAATTTTTCAACTATTTTAAGATCAATGTAACAATGGATTTCTCCTAAATCAATTAAAATAGCAATAGGTTGATTAATGATCTAACCTTCCACTTCAATCATGTTCGATTGATATTATGCTTGTCGATCCTCTAAGGATGCATTTACTCCTAGAATACTTCTTCCCATGTCTTCTACTATTGTGGCCTCTCGGATTTTATGCATGGTCTTCATTTTGTCTTCTCAGTGAGGAAAATATTTGTACATGTGATATTCTTTGCATACCCATGATTTGATTGGTGGTATTCCCCATTTTCCCAAGGATTCTTCTCTCTTTGACTCATCTTTAGTAGATTGATCTTGTTGATTTTTATTAGGACTATTTATGTTGAAAGGAGGTTTGAATCCCTTCCTTCTCTGATCAAATTTCTCTTTCTTCTTATCCTTCCAATATTTCTATAAATATTCTCTTCCCTTTCCTTGTTCATATAGGTAATTATCCTTCCTTATGGTCTCTGTCAAATTTTTGAGCTCATCGTATTGAATCTTCTCTTTATAAAATGATGGAATTCCACTCAAAAACCTATGTATATTCACCTTCTCATCCTATATAAACCCCACATACTTCAAAAATCATAAGAAATTATTTTCATATTCTACCATGGTCATGCTTCCCAACCTGAGTTCAAATAACTCTTTCATTTTCTTTTCATAGAATTTCTCTGAAAGATACTCCTAAAAATATCTCTTGAACTGCTTCCAAGTGATCCTACTCTCATTAATGTGTTCAACTTTCTTAATATGATCCCACCAAATATCATCATTTCCATGCAAATGGTATGCATAAATTTTGGATTCTAAGTTAGATGAGTAGCTATGAAATTGAAAATACTTCCCAATTCCTAGCAACCATGCTTCAACATCATCTTTCATTTCTCTTTCACCATCAAAGGATGGTGGATTAAGTTTCCTTATCTCTCCTTGCAAACTATCTAATTCATGGCTTCTACGTTGGTACCTAACAAGAGACACTTCTAGACTTCTTATGGAGTCTTTAGATGCATAAAATTTCCTTGTTGAATACGGAGGTGAGTGATGTGTATGAATTCTACTAGAACTTCTTGAATGACCCACCCTTCTATAGCTATATCTTCTTTCATGATTCCTACCTTATTCCTCCTAAATTAAGTCTAATCCATTATTTTCCTTCTTATGCAATCAATTTAGGCTTTGCATCATTTGATCATTTATTTGATATTGTTATCTCATCATCTTCTCATTGCCTACCCATTTGATTATGTCTCTACATTACAAACACTAATATTTTGACCTTTGGATTATTTCTCATGAATGAAGGATCCCTCTCCTTACTCTATATCCCAAATATGAATTCTTATCTTTAATTGATATGTTTATATGCCTTCACTCTCCAAAATATTCAAGAAACCATTTTTGTTAGAATTTTACATATTATATAAATTTGTCAATTAATATTATAGGTTATTTTTCTTCTTAATTGATGAATAGTTATATCATAGTTATCCCAATTCTAATAATTCCAAGTTATTCTTCTCTGAACCAACTTTTGAGCGACTATTCTCTTGCTCAATTTTGAGTCTTGAGAAAAACATTATTGAGGGAAAAGAAAACAAAGGAATATCCATTAGCACATGCAACATATATTCAATTCTTAGTTACTATTTGATCATTCCTTGAGAAATCAATGAAAAAGAAATTAAATGAGAATTTGGGAAATAAATCACTTAAAAACTCTATAAAAGAGATGGAGGAGGAGGAGTATGGATCTGATTTTTATGCGTAACGTTACGCTACTGAATTTTTGTCTTGATTGAACTTATCTTGTGGGAGTTGGGATGCCCATCTCAGGTAATGAGTGGTAGCTCGACCTTGGGAGGTGAGCTGGGTGCTAGCAGTTCTCTGGTATTGTGTGCATTGCCCCTTTGCATATCGTGGGGATCAGGGGGAATAAGAGTAACCCTATCATTGGATAGGAGGTACCAGTGAGGTCACATCGATCGCCAAGAGGAAGTTGAATAGAGCGCGCATGGGACAATGAATTGGAGCTGTCCCATCTCGCTACGATACACATGTGTTTATTTTTGAATGGTAGATTAATATTGTTCCTACATTTTCATTACTGTACTTATTTTTTGTAAATATTATGTTTTACTCATCATTTTATAATCAATGAGCTTAAAGTCATGCTAGCCTTACGCTTGTTGCATTTTGAATTGATTCCCTTGGCAAACCCAACCTTGATTTCTATGACCTTTCAGTGTTTGTTTTATTGATTATTACGAAGCAATTTTTGTTTTTCCCTTATCCCTCTAGTCATCATTTTGTGCCTGAGCAGTCGACTAGGAACTGAATCAACAGTTGTCACTTCGATGTTTAAATACCTATAGATTCAAATGACCTACTTTTCTATGCATGGATGATGAGTGGAGGATAAGTTTTTCCCAACCATCTACCCTTTCCTTATCTCGACATTTTCCTTTCTGATTGATCTCTAATCCTTGCACCCTCCTTGTGAATGAGAATCCTTTCGTTTATTGATTCATTGTCAAATGATTGGTCCTTGTGCCTTCTTGTGCTGAGCATGACTGTGTTTTTGTGTGATTATATCTGCGCTTTATCTTTGTGATTTCTTGGTATAACCTCTACGATTTTATTTATAAAACCCAACACTTTGTTGGGTATCACCTCTGCGATTTTAATAATGAATCCCAATACTTGGATTGGTCTTTCGATAGCATTTTGATGTGGTGTGATGCAAACCCCCTACCCCAGTGGGGTTCGCGACCTCTTGATCACTGGATTGTCTTCTAATTCTGAGATGGAACAACTATTTTGGGTCCTCACTAGAACCCTACAAATCAGATCCACAGGTCCTATTCAAAACCCAACCGACTCTTATAAACGCCAAGTGTGAGCTCCACTCCACATGACCAAGGGCCATGACCGCACCCTTGTTTTCCATGGTGCTTCGTGATTCACAGTTTGGGACTTCTTGAGGGACAAACTCTCAATTATTTTACACCGAACTCTGAAAATACTTAACCGATGGTTATATCCTCCGTAGATCCCTTCACGTGACCATTCGTTGTGACCCAGGGCTAACCCAAAAGGTGATTTTTGCAAATTGGGACTTCCAAAGTTGAGTGTCCCACCTCTCTACTTCTCAAAACCTTGAAGTCTGACTAGGGCTCTAGCTAAGCGCTAGTCCTCTTCTCTTTAATCATGATGTGACCTCCGATTAGGCCCAAGTCCCACCGCCTGTTCCTTTCACGTTTCGTGGATCATATACCCATGAACAATGCTACCTCCACTCCAAACTCCCTGTATGTGAAATGTCGAAAGAATTTTCTTCTGGATGATCCAATGGTCCAGATTCTCCCCTTGATCCACGCTCAGATCAAATCCCGATGATCTTCTTTTTGGGATTTTTTGGCAAGAGGGTCCAAAGACTCCCTCTCTTGGGATTCTCGGTCCACGAAATGCCAAAACCTCCCTTGGGAAATCTACGGCATAGATTTCTCTTAATTAATGGCCATGATCTCGTCATTGGTTTTGTGAAACCTTGCTCGACTACCACATGCCTCAGCTCTTAGTCTCTCACCCAATTGACGTGTGTCCTTCGTGAGATTCGACGGTCATCGGGATTTCCTGATACGTGAGTTCGAAGGAACTTCTCTCTTGTTTCTCCAAAAACCAAATGATGAAATCCTCCTTTGGACACAAAGCGCTAAGGTTCACACTAGTTATACGGATCTGATGGTTATCGGCAAATCGACACTTCCTCTCGAAGTATACCTGTCATTCGTTCAACTCCTTGTGACTCTTCCAGATATGATGACAGTCATCTCCCTGTGCTCAGACCTGACGATTACTATTCTCTTCCTCCTGAGCTTTTGTGCTCTTTCTTTCCTAGACTTGGGATATTTTTCCACCTCCACAAACTTCGATCTTTCGTCCCTTTGACGAATCTTCCTCCCGTGGACTTCATCAACACTTTTTGAAAGTGTTATCTCTTCTGATATTTTATCTTTGGTAGGATTTTGAATAGCTCAACAAGAAGGATTTTCTCAAAAAAAAGAAAATACTTCTCGTCCACCTAGCGCTCGTCTTTCTAGTTCTTTGACACTTAGTCGTTTCAAGGTCCTGCACACTCCTTGTGTCTAGAATCTTAAAGTTTCTTGTGGTTTTTTCTGAACCTACCTTCTTGAATCATTTCGTGATTCATTCGACTCACACCTTGCATTAGGGAATGCACACCTTGCATACATGGTTCAGTAGAAGAACAACTGAAACTTATCCAGTCCCGTTATGGATTCATGCAGTCACTCTCTCAATCACTCATACATAAAAAATGAACTGCAACTACTACGCATACATAAAATAACATACCTCCATTCTGTTAGGCGTAAATATTGTCATTAATTCCATTGTAGTATTTTCCCAACCATTTAATTTTTCAATCCGAGGTTTGTAGGCTTATGAAGCACATGCATTGTATATGCAGGACTAAAGTAGAAGTAATCTAATCTAAATTGCTGAAATGAAACTAATCTAGGAAAGTAGGAAACATTAATCCAGGAAAGCAGGAAATTGCATAAAGTCACACAATAAAGCTATCTTGAATTACATAACAATAATCAAATGACAATCATGAAAGCATAACAATGAAAGAATATGAATCAAAGCTAAGATTCCCTTTCTCTTTCGAATCTTAATGACTACTCTAATTCTAATTACATCCTAATTACCCTCTCATGAAGAGAGAGCACTCTCTTTTATACATGAGAGCCTTGAAGATAAGATAACCATCTCATTATTACAGATCCACTATTCTCTCAACCTATTTTCCATTATTACAAATTATAATCCCTTTAAATCCTCACACATATCTCTCATATAACTTAAATAAGATATTCCAACCAAATCTCCATGATCTTCTCCTTGGAATGGGCTTGAATTATCTCCTCAAATATTGAAATGGTGGAGGAAGCATTCAATAAGTCCTTTGAACTAATCCTTCACATATTCCTACACATTACAAAGCTCACACATATTTGAGATATTTATGAAAACATGTTGGTTTTCTAACATTTAATCACAAATTCCTTTTAAATACTAAAATGAATAAAGTGGAGAACAATAAGGTGAAACCCAAGTATATTTATGGAAATGATATTGTGAAAGGTTAATGGGGCGATGAAATGTGAATAATGATGAAGGGAAAGGTGGATGAGAATAGGAAATTTCTAAGCTCCAACACATTCATACTCAATATGAACACAACTCAAGAGGATTCAGGACAATTTTCGTCTGTTCTATTCATTCATAAAAATGAAAATTACATAGTGTTTCTGCTCGACTCTATTTTATTCTACTTGATCTCCTATCGCTACTCATCTATGCATAATCTATTACAATGCAATTGAAAAAATATCTAAGGACTGGCTCCCTGAGCTCTCTCATCCTTTCTTGAAATCTATTAAATTCATAATTCAAACTATCACCTAACTAGTGCTGCTATTACAATAACTACTAATTACTATCAGGCATAGTCAACACTGCATGCCTATGATCTCTTAGAGTCCTAAAGACTTTACAAACAAGTTACAATTTAAAATGTCGTTTCAAAAATATCCCAACAACCAATTTAATTTCTAAATAAATGCTTGATTTGAACTCTATATTGTGGAGATGTCATTCTTCTCTCCTCCACATGTGCACTGATGGTTGTGAAGGCGATGCTTCTGCATCATACTCCTTTGGTTAAAATCTTTCACAGACTCTTGTCCATGAGCTCCTGTACTGTCTTCCCATGCTTCAAAATATCAGGTTCTATGACCCAACTTGCATCTTCCATTGGATGATCTTTCCACTTTACTAAGTAATCGGGATATGTTTTCCTCCCAGTTTTCTTTCCATCCCTTTGTTCAATAATCTTCCTCATATGAGGTATTTCTATTGTGGGCAATTGCTCTTCTCACTGAGTCACTTGTTGATCATATACCTCTCCTTCTTCATCCCTCTGGTAACGATATAGGTCTGCAACATTGAATATCAGTGATATCCCAACGTTGTCCAACAACTCAATATCATAAGCATTGGCTCTGAATTTTCTGAGATCTTTACATGGTCCAATCTTTTACATCTTTTATTTGTTGTGCGTTCCCCTTGGGAATATCTCTTTTCTCAGATGAGATAAAACTTCATCCCCAACTTCAAATTGAATTTCTCTTCTCCTCTGGTCAACTTCACTCTTGTATTTCTGATTGTTGTCCTATCGCTGCTCTCTGACTTTGTCATGGAGTTTCTGCATCTCTATTGTGAAATCTTCTGCTCCAGTACTTCTAAACTCATGTTGACTCAATTTCCTCAATTCTGTGATCCCCCTTGGCTATATGCCATACACAATTTCAAATGGACTTTTTTTTGTGCTCATGTTCACTGAATTGTTGAACGCAAATTTTACCTGTGCTAGAATTTGATCCCATTGTCGACCTTGCTCAGTGACTAAGCTTCTTAACAAGTTACTCGAACTTTTGTTTACAACTTCGGTCTATCCATCCGTCTAAGGGTGATATGCTGAACTAAAAGATAAGTTCATCCCCAACCTCTTCCACAACGTCCTCCAAAAGTTTCCTACAAATTTTGTGTCCCTATATAAAACTATGTTCCTCGACAATCCATGTTGTCTCATGAATTCTCTAGAAAAAAAATTGGCGGTGTGTGTGGCATTTCTTGTCTTCTGGCATGGTAGGAAATTTTCCATTTTCTATAATCTATCCACCACAACAAATATGGAATCAATCCCTTTTTGTGTTATGGTCAATCCCAAAACAAAGTCCATGCTAATTGTGTCCCACGACCTTTCTAGAATTGGCAATGGCTGATACAAACCAGTGTTTTGTTGTATCCCTTTTGCATATTGACATATTATTCATTTGATCATGAACTTCTTCACTTTTTCCCTCATGCTCTACCAATAATATGAATTTCTCAACTGTGCAAACATCTTGTCGTGACCAAAATGTCCATCTAAACCTCCACTGTGTTTTTCTTTCAGTAGGTTGTCTCTCATTGAGCACTTTGGAATACATAATTGGCTCCCTTTGAACATTAATCCATCCTAAATTAAATATTCATTCCATGGACTTTTGTCTCCTAGTAAAGGATTTTTGCATGCCTCATAATCTTCTTTGAAATCTACATCTTCTTCATACATCTCCTTGAGGTGTTTGAACCCCAATGTCTCCACCTGGAATTCCTGTACAATCAAACTCCTTCTACTCAAAGCATCTGCAACTTTGTTAGCAGCCCCAACTATATTCTTAATAACGAAAGTAAAATTTTGCATAAATTATACCCATTTTGCATGTTTTTGATTCAGCTTTTCTTGCCTAGTAATAAATTGCAAAGCATGATTATCACTATACAAGACAAATTCTTTAGGAATTAAATAGTGCCTCCATTTTTTCAAAGCTTGAATCAATGCATAGAAATCCTTGTCATATGTGGAATAATTTTTCTTGGAATTATTCAGTTTCTCATAGAAATAAGCAATCAACCTATTGTCCTGGCTCAAGACTGCTCCAATAGCAAATATGCTTGCATCACACTTCACCTGAAATGTTTTCCCAAAATCTGGCAAGACCAAAATTATCTACTCTGTGATTTTCTCCTTCAATACTTTGAAACTTTTCTCATCTTCCTCCATCCAAATGAAGGACTTGTGTTTGTTTTTCACAATGTCTAGCATGGGTGCACATATGCCATTGAAATTTCTGATAATTTTCCTATAAAAACTCGCTAACCCATGAAAATGTCTTACCTCAAATACACTGCTCGGTGATGGCCATTCTCTAATCGTTTTCAATTTTTCTGGGTCCGTCTTCAATTCATTTGAAGAGATTATGAAACCCAAGTATATGAGCTCCTTCTTCATAAAAGAACTTTTCTTCATATTTATCAGCAACTTCTCTTGCTACAATATTTTCATCACAATTGTTAAATGTCTTAAGTGTTCTCCTTTCATTTTCTTGAAGATTAGTATGCCATCCAGATATACTATGACAAATTTTCTTATGAATTCTTTCAACACTTCATTCATCAATCTCATGAATGTGCTGGGTGCATTTGTGAACCCAAACGACATGACCAACCATTCAAACAATCCTTCATTTGTCTTGAATGTTGTTTTCCATTCATCTCCCTCTCTCATTCAGATTTGATGATATCCACTCTTCAAGACTATCTTTGAGAAATAGCTTGCTCCACTCATATAGTCCATCAAATCGTCCATCCTCGGTAAAGGAAATTTGTACCGAATGGTTATCTTGTTGATGGCTTGAGAATCTGTACACATTCTCCATCCTCCATCTTTCTTTGGGCTTAATACATCTGGTACTGCACATGGGCTTAGGATTTCCCTGACTAGCCCTTTTTCCAACAACTCTTGGACTTGGATTTTGACCTCCTCATTCTCTCTAGGTGTCAACCTATAGGTGGCTTTGTTTGGTAGACTATCTCCTGGAATAAGGTCAATCTGGTGGCTTATGCTCCTGATGGGTGGCAATGAGTGTGGTAACTCATATACAACTATATCATCAAAGTTTTCTAATAGTTCTTGGATTTCTATAGAAAAATATTCTATAGATGTATTTGTAAGGATCACTCTCGGCTTCCTCACAACAACAAACTGTATTACTTTCTCTCCCTTGACTTCTTTTAAGATCTCCTTCCTACTCATGAGAAGTATGCTTGAAATAGCTTATGCCTTTGGTTCTTTGGATTCCATGGGTAACAACATATGTGTTCTACCATTTTTTTCTAGAGCATAGGTATTCTTTCTACCATCGTGAATAACATTTTGGTCATATTACCATGACCTCCCCAATAAAATATGACAGACATACATAGGGATTACATCACACAATATTTCATCTTTGTAACCTCCTATTTTAAATTAAACTTGGCATTGTTGACTTACCATGACTTGATGTCCCTTCTGCAACCATGATACCTTGTATGGATTTGTATGTGCAATCATCTTCAGCTCCAGATTCTCCACCATATTTGTGGATACGAGATTGTCAGTTCTTCCACTATCTACGATCACCTTACAAACTCTATCTTTTGACTTGCAAGCAATTCTGAACAGGCTTGTTCACTGAACTGGTTCCTCTGGTTCCTTTTCTAGTTTGAGAAGAACTTTCCTCATCATGAGGTTTCTTCCTCCTTCTGATGCTTCTAGTTCCGCATGCTTCTCTACTTCGACAATGTGTGCTTCTCTACCTTTTCATTTTCTATAGAGACATTCCCATGATTTATGCCCTTCCTTTCTGTAGATGTAGCATTTAACTACACCACCTCTGGCTCTTCCTCTTCCTCTTCCCCTCGAAAGAGAACTTTGTCCACCATATTGTCCCTCTTTAGAGCTTACTCCCTTCTCTTGGTGACTATGTTTCTTATCATCTTCCAGCTTTTATGTCTGGAACTTCTCCCTACTAGTTCCTTTGCCTCAGCTCAAATTTCCACCCTTGCTTCGTTGGCTTTGCCTCCTGGCTATTTTTTCTTCATCTTTCAAGGTTGCTTGATAAGCATCCTCAATCGTACTGAAAGACATCATGTTGATCTCTTATTGAATGTCATATCTCAGCCCATTGATATCTCTGGCTATCTTCTCATCTTCATTCTCTTTCTATCCAGCCCTAATGTTCAGTCGGTAAAATTCTTCAGTGTACTCCTTCATTGATAAACGTCTCTATTTCAGGTTCTTCAATCTTATATAAAGATTAATCTGGTAATACTTCAGGATAAAATTAGATTTCATCTTAGCTACCATCCTATCCCATCTTTTAATTTTCTACTTACCATTTCTTCTGCGTTCGTCTTGCAGTTCATCCCACCATAACGTTGCATGGCCTTTCAGTCTTGTCACTACATGCTTTACCATATTGTCTTCTTCCATATCTTCATAATCAAAGTATTTATCCATGGCGCGTACCCAGTATAACAATTCTCTGACTTCCAAATTTCCCTCGTACATAGGTACCTCTATCCTTTCTCTAGCGCTTATTTTTGAAATAGCTTTGATCAAGAGGTCCTGTGCAACATCCTCAACTACATTTTTTCTAGCTTCTGCCTCTTCTCCACTCTCATCCTCAGTAATATCACCAGCATCTGGTTCTCTTCATTGCACTGTCTCCATGGCATCCAATCTCATTCAAAGTCGCCTCATCTCTTCTTCCATCTCCGCGTTCTCTTTGCGTCTCCTTGGCGGCATGACTACACTGCGTCACCTTCAACAAAGATCAAATTTCTTTGATATCACAAATGATACCAAATTCCCTTCTACTGTATGAACACAAATTTAATTCTTATCTCTGATACCACCTAATGCAAACCCCCTACCCTAGTGGGGTCAACGACCTCCTAGTCACTAGATCATCTTTTAACTCCAAGTTGGAAGAACTCTTTTAGGTCCTCACTAGAACCCTGCAAATCAGAACCACAGGTCCTATTCTGAACCCAACCATCTCTTATAAATGCCAAGCGTGATCTCCACTCCATATGACCAAGGATCATGACCACACCCTTATTTTCCAAGGAGCTTCGTGATTCGTGGTTTAGGACTTCTCGAGGGACCAAATCTAGAATCTTCTACAACAAACATTGAAAAAACATAACTGACAGTTAGCTCCGCCATAGATCCCTTCATGCGACCGTTCGCTATGATCTAGGGCTAACCCAAAAGGTGCTTTTCGTAAATCGGGACTCCCAAAGTTGAGTGTCTCACCTCTCTCTTTCCTGGAACCTCGAAGTCTAACTAGGGCTCTAGCTAAGCACTAGCCCTCTTCTCTTTACTTGTGATGTGACCTCCAACTAAGCCCAAGTCCCGATGCATGTTCCTTTCACATTTCATGGATCATAGAACCATGAACAATGCTACTTCCAATCCAAACTCCCAATATGCGAAATGCCGAAAGGATTTTCTTCTGGACGATCCAATGGTCCATATTCTCCCCTTGATCCACACTCAGATCAAATCCCTATGATCTTATTTTTGGGATTTTTTGTCAAGAGGGTCCAAAGGCTGCCTCTCTTGTGATTCTCAGTACACACAATGATGAAACCTCCCTTGGGAAATCTATGGCGTAGATTTATCTATATTGACAGCTACAATCTCATCATTGGCTTTGCTAAAAGTTGCTTGACTTCCATGCACATCAACTCTTAGTCTCTCACCCAATTGACGCATGTCCTCCGTGAGATCCGACGATCATTGGGATTTACCAATACGCGAGTTCGAAGGAACTTCGTTCTTGTTTCTCCAAACTTCGAACGTCGAAATACTCCTTTGGACACAAAGTGATAAGGTTCGCACTACTTCTACGTATTTGACGATTGTCGGTAGATCGACACTTCCTCTCGAAGTATACCTGTCATCCATTCATCTCCTTGCAACTCTTCCAGATATGACAATAGTTAGCTCCCTGTGCTCAGATCTAATGATTATTGTTCTCTTCCTCCTGAGCTTCTGTGCTCTTTCTTTCTTAGACTTGGGAGATTTTTCCGCCTCCACAAACTTCTATCCTTTGTCCCTTTGAAGAATCTTCCTCCTATGGACTTTGTCAACACTTCTTGAAAGTGTTATCTCTTCTAAGATTTTATCCTTGGTAGGATTTCGAATAGCTCAACTCAAAGGATTTTCTCAAAAAAAAGAAAATACTTCTCGTCCACCTAGAACTCGTCTTTTTGGTTCTTTGATGCTTAGTTGTTTCAAGGACCTACGCATTACTTGCGTCTAGACTCTTAAAGTTTCCTGTGGTTTTCTCTGAACCTCCCTTCCTGAATCATTCCGTGATTCAGTTGACAGACACCTTGCATTAGGGAATGCACACCTTGCATAAACGGTTCAGTAGAAGAACAACTGAAACTTATCCAGACCCGTTATGGATTCATACAGTCACTCTCTCAGTCATTCATACATATAAAATGAACTGTAACTACTACGCATGCTCAAAATGACATACCTCCATTCATACTCAATATGAACACAACTTAAGAAGATCTGGGACAATTTTCGTTTGTTCTATTCATTCATATAAAAAAAAATTACATAGTGTTTCTGCTCCACTCTATTGTGTTCTACTTGATCTCCTACTGCTACTCATCTATGCATAATCTATTACAATGCAATTGAAAAACTATCTAAGGACTGGCTCCCTGAAATCTCTTGTCTTTTCTTGAAATCTATTAAATTTAGAATTCAAACTATCACCTAACTAGTGCTTCTATTACAATAACTGCTAATTACTATCAGGCAGAGTCAACACTCCATGCCTACGATCTCTTAAAGTCCTAAATACTTTACAAACAAGTTACAATTTAAAATGTCATTTCAAAAATATCCCAACAACCAATTTAATTTCTGAATAAATGCTTGATTTGAACTCTGCATTGTTGAGATTTCATTCTTCTCTCCTTCACGTGTGCACTGATGGCTACGAAGGTGATGCTCCTGCATCATGGTGAATGCTATTGTAATATATAGTGACTGTGTTTTACCTATGTTACTGACTGTGTTCTATATATGTTGTTGACAACATTTATATTGACTGTGTTTTACATATTCATTGTGTTTTACATATGTTACATTCACTGCATTTTACTTATGTTATTGACTGTGTTTTACATATGTTGTAGATAGCATTTATATTGACCATGTTTTACATATGTCACTGACTGTGTGTTAATGCATAGACAATGTTATATTCATCAACGATATAGAGTTTATAGAGTTCATATCTCTTCTTTTTACATTCTTTTACCACAACGATATTTCCCCTTCGTTTCTTTCGGGATGCAATTATTTACTCTGCATTTTATGACTATTGACTATTATTTACCAATTATTTAAGTCACTGATATCTCTGTAGTGATTTCCATAACTGATAATTGTTGATAGCAATTCTATTGACAACAAATTTAGATGTATTGTGTAGCGACACCAAGCATTTAATAAATGATAGCAATAATATTGTTAGCCAATAAAAGATTGACGAACAATGATATTTGTACAAAATGGTATCTTATTGATATTAACCTATGATCGTTATTACCCAGCGTTCACATAATGTTTTTATATAATTAGACAACAAATTGTATATTTTACAGACTGCAATTTTTAGAAACCGCAATATTATATTTCACATCTTTATATATTTATGTGGCGATATCACCCTTTTATTAGACAACAATGGGATGGCTGATAGTGACCCTTTGATACAGTCACACATTTTAACAGACCCCAGGCTAATAATAATTAGACAGTGATATTACTAAATAGACATTGTTTTCTATGTCGACATTTTCTGATATGATTTATGGAGAGCGTTATTGTTTTGATATATATTGATTGGACAACGAATATTGTTATATCCTTTTTAATTTATTTATATTTATTCATTCCTTTTTACGGACAACTATATATTTAAGACATCGAGTTTATTATCACTATTAAGAGATTGTGTGGGTTACTCGAACATTTTATGGGCATATAATATGTAACGTTCAATAAATTCTAACACACAATAATTCGATTAGTTATAATGCCCACCTATTATATCACTTAATAACGCCTAATAATATTAGGCTCTCGACTTCAATCTAACATGAAATTTTCCCTTATTTACAAGGTCAAGAATTCACATACCTTATTATGGTAATTTCACCTTGTTGCTTAACTTGTTCAATTGAAAAGAAGGAATTTCTAAAAACAAGTGAAAATTTAAATATTAATTAAGGGGTTGTTTTTAATGTAATTTAGGTTATGGAATTCATGTATGGAGTTGATGTTTTTTTTATATGGAGAAAATAGAGGCATGGCTTTGTGATGAAATCCTCATCTTCAGGCTCCTTTAAAAACAACTTTATATATATATATATATATATATATATATATATATATATATATATATATATATATATATTTTTTAAGAGCGGGGTCCATCACTACCAAAAGGTGGAGGGTTGTCTTATTCGAGCTTTGTGGGTTCTGAAAATCCAACTACATTACGAAAGTCTAGATTAACATGAGTATCCAAGGCCACATGTCAATGATGGTCAAAAAAACACATGGGGGCTTCTTATAACAAAATACTTAGACACTTTTCAATGAGAGAATTTTAATCATTGTTGATTGAGTAAATTCTTGGTCGAATTGGTTTATTGATATATTAGTTTTTACCATACGCAAGATTAATGGTTGAGGGTTTAAAAGTTTTAATGGCTAAAATGATTAATAGTTTGATAGTTAATTGTTTACTTGCGCCTTGTGCCTTAAGTCAATTGTAAATGGTGGTTGGTCATAGTGGTCTCACCACACATGTATGCCTTGTAGGAAACAAAAAATTCTTCGGTAGTTGTGCTTTTTAATTTTTGAGTGATTTCAGCTTGTGTCTTGTCCACTTGTTGCTTGGGTGCTTGGGTATAGTCTTCGTGTAATTATTGACATAAATTCAGTCTCCTAGCGCGTTGGATTTTTCTTGGGATATTGGTCTAGATTTTTATGTTGTGCCTTTGTGATTTTCATGCATATCTCCTTGTGATGGCATAATTCCAGATGAGGGGATCATTGCATGCCCTGACAGATAGTGATGCAAGATCATTGTAAGCACAGGCAAGTGGAGGACAATCGGACATGCACCAACACGGATTTTGAAGATGTTTTGAAATTTAAAAAGATGAAACATTAATGTAATATATGGAAGGGATATATTTTCATTTATGGTTTGGAGATCGTAATGCAGATCTTGAGTGTTGCTCTCATCTCCTGGTTATAGACATTTAATGTAATGAATGTAAAGTACATGTAGGATTTAATTCTATTAGATAGCTTGATGTTGTAGGAGGGAAAACTCGAGAAATCTCCCTCGTATGTATTGTATTGTATCATTATCCTCATAGTAGTTAGAAGCATAGGAGAGTAGAGAAGAACATAAATTATAGAAGTTGTATGAGAAGATAGTTGTTGCTATTGAATCCATGTACATAAGCACTTGAACTAATATAAGAATGCATTGATCTGATTTCATGGTGTTGTTATGGTCATTGTTTGCATCTATTGAATGGTATGTTTATAGTTTGCTTATATATTATGTTTTCATTTGTTTCAATGTTGTGTGTGTATCCGTGATTTTATGTTGAATGTATGAAGTTCGTGAGAGGGAGAGTGTAAGTTTCAATTGTCTCTCTTCCTGAGAATTCCTACAAGGAGTGCAGTGAAAGTCTACAAGGAGTGCATTAACAAGATTATGAGTTTATCTTAGAAAATCTCAGGAGGGATACCGTTGTTCTTATACAAGCAGAAGTGCAAGTATAACATAGGTCCATGCATGGTGTGTGTAGGGTGGTTGAAGTCTTATACTTTTCAAACCCAAGTGAGTGGTTGGAGGAATTCTGTCGCAAGGGGTGCCCAGAGGTGGAAGACATTAGATAATCAACGATTATCATGAAGGCTGCAAGGAGTGCACGCAAGAATTCCAAAGAATCCTCAAGTTTGCAGAAAAAACCAAGCTCAAGAGGGATGGAGACTTTGAAGAGTCTAAAGGAAGGATGAGGTTTGAATTCACTTCACAGAAATCAAGCTCAAGAGGAAAGACACTGATTTGTTTGGCCAGGAAGTACTGAGAACCTGACCAAATGATGGAAACTCTCAGAAAGAGAAATGCTGATACCCATGGACCGTTAGATCCAACAGAGTTGCAGGAAGGATAAAGGAGAGAGTCCTTCAACACTCGTAATCTCAGGAGGGGCATCAACCATTAGATCCAGAGGATCATGGGCGTTGATTTGGGGCACTCTGAAATTTAGACATTTTGGGAATCAAGATTGTGAAGGAACCAACTACCCAGAAGTCGTACTACGCAAAATCCCGACACGATATAGATCATTGATCATGGGAAGAATATGGACCATCGATCTGTGGGAAAGGAATATCGTGATTTTGGCTATCGGTCGAAGGGAGATAAGCCACACCACAAATCCCCGCTATCAAAACTATGATGTTCCCTTTTGGGGTTAAGTCTGTGGTCACGCTAGTGGTCATGAGGAGTGGAGGTTTATGCCTAGCACTTGTTCGCGTGGGTGTGAATTCTAGAAGGAATTGTGGTTATATGTTTTGAAGATTCTAGTTGGGAATCAAAGAGAATTTCAGATCAATGGAATTTGAAGATTCATAGAATGGGAGGTCAGCGAACCCTACTGAGTTGGGGGTCTGCGTCAAGGTGTATTAGAGCTAACAAATTTTGTTTTTTGTAGAGGGAAGACAAAGGACACTTGTGATTTGAATTCTACATGGACAGATTGAAAGAATGCCACTAAGGAGATGTCAAGAAAGACCGATGCCTGATCCAGCTTTGGAGAGGGAAATGAGAGAACTTCATGGTCGATTGGATGCTATGGAGACAACACAGAAACAGACAACTGATACTGGAGATGTTAGTGAGGCTGAAAGTGAGAATGAAGGAAGACCTGAAGAGGAGGTTGCAATTGAAGATGCTACAGAGGAACATCTATTCAAAGTCGTTGCAATAATAGGAGCCAGAGAAAAAATGGATATCTCGATGTATAAAGGAAACTTAGATGTTGAGGAGATGCTAGATTGGCTTAGAGCTCTGGATAAATATTTTGATTATGAGGACATCGAAGAAGATAAGAAGGTAAAACATGTTGTCACTAGACTGAAAGGGCATGAAACACTATGGTGGGATGAAATGCAAGTTGATAGGCATTGCAAGGGTAAACAAAGAATCAAAATATTGGATAGGATGGTCTCCAAGATAAAATCCAAATTCATACCTAGAGATTACCAAATTAATTTATTCTATAGAATGCATAAGTTGAGACAGAAAGGGATGATAGTGAAGGATTACACTGAAGATTTTTTCAGGATAAACATTAGAGCTGGTCATTGTGAAAGTGATGATGAAAAGGTCTCTAGATACATGAATGTATTGAGAAATGATATTCAAGATGAGATGAGCATGGTGGCAATCAAGAATGTGGAATATGGTTATCAGATCACTATGAAGTTAGAAGATAAATTGGATTGAAAGTAAGGTCAAAGAGGCAAAGATAGAAGTTAGAGAAAAGGAAAAGTAGTTTCCCAAGACATAGTACAAAATACTAAGGCTGAAGAGAAGAAACCTCATAATCACCTAGAAAGGGGAGGAAGTTCACAGGGAAGACAATATGTTGATAGGAACACTTTTCCTCGAGCTAGAGGAAGAGGAAGAGTCAAAGGAGGTGAAATAAAGTGTTTTGCCTGTGGAAAGGTCAAACAAAAATATTGGGAATGTCCTGATAGAAAAAGGGATGGACTATGTGAAGCTCACATTTCAGAAGAGCAAAGGATAAATGTTGAGGCAGAAGATGCAGAAGGTGGAAGATCCTTAATGATGAGGAAAATTTTCTTGAAGCCAGAGAAGGAGGTGGAGAATCCAATCCAGAGGAACAACTTGTTTAGAACTGCTTGCAAAACCAAGGATAGGGTATGCAAGGTAATAGTTGATAGTGGAAGAACAAATAATTTAGTATCCATGGAGATGGTGGAGAAGTTGGAATTGGAGATAGTTTCACATCCAAGCCCATATAAAGTCTCATTCTTGCAAAAGGGACATCAGGTAACAGTCACTAAACAATGTTTAGTTGAATTTAAGATAGGGGGATGCATACATGAGATCTTATGTGATGTTATTCGCATGGATGTATGTCATATTTTGTTGCAGAGACCTTGGAAATATGACATAAATGTTATCCATGATGGAAGAAAGAACACTTATACCTTGGATAAGAATGGTAGGATGCATATGTTGCTGCCAATTGAAGACAAGAAGGAAAAAGCAAAAACAAGAAATACTATACTTCTCATGAGTGGGAAGGAACTTCTGGATAAAGTAAAGAAGGGTGAAGAAATGCAGTTTGTTGTGGTAAGAAAACCTAGAGTCATCTTGACTACTACTTCGATGGATGATCTACCTCGGGAAATTTAGGAACTGCTGGAGAATTTCATTGATATTGTGGTGAATGATTTACCTTGTTCGTTTCCACCCATCAGAAGTATAAGCCATCACATTCACCTTATACTAGGAGCGATTTTACCAAACAAAGAAACATACAAATTGATGTCACAAGAGAATGAAGAGGTCAAGAAGCAAGTCCAAGATTTGGTGGACAAAGGGTTGATCAGAGAAATATTGAGTCCATGCGTTGTGCCAATAGTGTTAATTCCGAGGAAAGATGGTGGATGGAGATGTGTACAAACTCAAGGGATATAAACAAGATCGCCATCAGGTATAGATTGCCTTTACCTAGGATGGATGACTTGATGGATTGCTTGAGTGGGGAAAATGTTTTTTCAATTTTTTTTTTGAAAAGTGGATATCATCAGATTCGAATGAGGGAAGGTTATGAATGGAAGACAACATTCAAGACAAATGAAGGACTATATGAATGGCTTGTCATTTCGTTTGGTTTGACGAATGAACCAAGTACTTTTATGAGATTGATGAACAAAATCTTGAAATATTTCATTGGAAAATTTGTAATTGTGTATCTTGATGATAAACTGATCTTCAGTAAGAATAAGGAGGAACATTTTAGACATTTAGATTTAGTGATGAGGAGGTTACAACAAGAGAATTTGCTGATAAATATGAAGATGTCATATTTCATGAAGAAATAACTCATTTATTTGGGTTTTGTGATCTCTTCGAATGAGTTGAAGATGGATCCGAAGAAGGTAAAAGAAATCAAAGAATGGTCATTGCCAAGGAATATCTTTGAGGTCAGAAGCTTCCATGGACTAGACAGTTTTTACAGGAAATTCATCAAAAATTTTAGTGGAATTTCTTCACCAATGATGGAAACAGTAAAGAAAAGACATAAATCTTTTCACTAGAGAAATGAATCGAAGAAAATTTTCAAGTTGTTGAAGGAGAAGATAATTGAGCATCCAGTTCTAGTTTTTCTAGATTTTAGTAAAACATTTCAAGTGAGATGCGACGCAAGTGGATTTGCGATTGGAGTAGTCTTAAGTCAAGAAAATAGAGTAGTTGCTTACTTCAGTGAGAAGCTAAACGAGACCAAGATGAAATATTCCACGTATGATAAAGAGTTTTATGCAGTCATACAGGTGTTGAAGAAATGGAGGCACTACTTGGTTCTGAAGGAGTTCATTTTGTATAGAGACAACCATGCCTTACAGTTTATAACCAAACAGGAGAAACTAAACCAGAAACATGCAAAATGGGCTGAATTTATGAAGAACTTTACTTTTGTTATAAAGCACATTTATAGAACTGCTAATAAGGTTGTTGATGCATTGAGCAGGGAGTCTTTGATTCTCCAGGAGTTTCGTGTGAAGACCTTGAGTTTTGATAACCTTAAGGACATGTACAAAGATTATTCAGATTTCAAGGATGCTTGTGTGTTGGGTGTGTTATATTCTTTGCACGAGTAGTAGTGTTTGAGCGCCTGCGTTGGGCGCGTAGGGGGCCCCGCTAGGCCCCCCCTCGGGGGGTGCAGGGGGGCAGAGCCCCCCGCACAGGGGTTCGAGGGCAGCGGCCCCGAATTTTTTTTTTCGGGCCAACATATTTCCACCAGGCCAACATATTTCCGGGATGACATATTTCCGAGACGACATATTACCGGGATGACACATTTCCGGGACCACATGATATTAGGTGGTTTTTCGGCACATGGTTTTTTTGCCGATGGTTTTCTATTTCCGGTGAAGGAATTAGGGTTTTGGACTAATCCAGGTCATTGGGTTAGGGTTTTCAATGCCGCTGGCTCCTATATGTATATTGTATTGTAAACAATGTAAAACAATGTATGAATATAATATATGCTGGTTTTCCCTGTTTGGGTTTCCAGGTGAAAAATCTCTGTGTAATGTTTGTGTTTGTCATTGTATCTTTTCTATTCTTTTCTGAATATCAGTTTGCAGTAGATATTGTACAAGGTTAGAATTTACATTGTGAAGCATGTGAGAATCCTATTTTAAGGGAAAGAAGCCAATGGATTGAATATTTAATTCAAGATGGATTACTATTCAAAGGAAATTAGTTGTGTATGCCAAAGAGTTCTATGAGAGAAGACATTTTGAAGGAAAAAAATAGTGGGGGATTGGATGGACATTTCATCCATGAAAAAACATTTGCACAAATAAGCATTTTATATTAGTGGTCAGGGATGAGGATGGATGTCAAGAAATTTGTCAACATATGCAGAATTTTCTAGCACACAAAGGGGAAAAGACAAAATATAGGATTGTATCAACCATTTCCAGTACCAGAGAGGTTGTGGGATGTGGTAAGCATGGATTTTGTGTTAGGACTGTCGATAACATAGAGAGGTTTTCATTCTGTATTCGTGGTAGTCAAAAGATTCTAAAAAATGACACGTTTTATTCCATGTCAGAAAACTAGTGATGCGACACACATCACAAATCTGTTTTTCAGAGAAGTTGTTCGACTTCATGGTTTACCCAAGAGTATTGTTTCGGACACGGATACCAAATTTGTTGGTCATTTCTGGAGGGAACTATGGAAGAAGCTGGGAATGGATTTATATTTTATCTCATCATATCACCCTCAGATGGATGGACAAACTGAGGTAGTAAATCGAAGTTTGGGGAACTTATTGAGGAGTTTAGTAGTTGAACATCACAGTTAGCGGGATCAGATTTTTCCACAAGAGGAATTTGCATATAATGACTCACCTAATAGAAGTACATGACAAAGCCCAATCCAGATAATGTATAGAATGCATCCAAGAGGAGTATTTGAGTTGAGAGACTCGAAGAAGAATGATTTTAGAAGTGTTGGAGAGGAAATTTTTCTAGTAGAGATGCAGGAGCTCCACAATAAGATTAAAAAGAAATTACAGAATTCCAACCAGGAATCCAAGCACAAAGAAGATCAGTACAGAAGAGAGATTTAGTTTGAAGTGGGAGATTTAGTCTTAGAAAATATAAGAAAAGAAAGGGTCCCAAGGGGGACGAATAATAATATGAAAATGAAAAACATAGGGCCGTGTAAGATTTTACAGAAATTTGAGGCAAATGATTATGAAATAGAATTGCCAGATGGTGTGGGAATATCACCCATATTCAACATAGCAGATTTTTATCCTTAAAGATCAGATGAAATGGGAGGATAAGAGAATTAAAAGAAAGTTGAGTGGGTCAAACAAATGCCTGTACCTGAAAAGACTCAAGTGGAAAAGATCATTGATGAGAGAGTTAGCAATAAAAAATGGAGAAAGACATATTTTGAGTATTTGGTAAAATGTGAAGGACACCCGATTGAGGATCCCAGTTGGGAAAGTGAAGAAAATATCCAAAAACATGGTCAGACGATGTAGGAGATCATGGACAAGAGTCCATGAATTTTTAAGCCAGAGGAGTATGATGCAGGAGCATTGTAATCATGTGCAAGTGGAGGATAGATGGACATGCACCAGTGCGTGCTTTGATGATGTTTTGAAACTTAAAAAGATGAAAAATTAATTTAATATCTGGAAGGGATATATTTGCATTTATGGTTTGGAGATCGTAATGTAGATATTGAGCATTGCTCTCATTTTCCATTTGTATCCATTTAATGTAATGAATGTAAAGTAGATGTAGGCTTTGGTTCGATTAGATAGCTTGAGGTTGTAGGAGGGAAAACTTCATAAATCTCCCTCGCATGTATTGTATTGTATCATTATTCTCATAGTATTTAGAAGCATAGGAGAGTAGAGAAGAACATAAATTATAGAAGTTGTATGAGAAGATAGTTGTTGCTATTGGATCCATGTATAGAAGCACTTGAAATAATATAAGAATGCTTTGATATGATTTCATGGTGTTGTTATGGTCACTGTTTGCATCTATTGAATGGTATGTTTACAATTTGCTTATATACTATGTTTTAATTTGTTTCAATGTTGTGTGTGTATCCTTGATTTCATGTTGAATGTATGAATTCCATGAGAGAGAGAGTGTAAGTTTCAATTGTTTCTCTTCTTGAGAATTTCTGCAAGGAGTGCAGTGAAAGTTTGCAAGGAGTGCACTGACAAGATTTTGATTTTATCTTAGAAAATATTAGGAGGGATACCATTGTTCTTATACTAGAATAAGTGCAAGTATAGGACAGAGATGTGCAAGGTGTGTGTAGGACGATTGTAGTCTTATAATTTTCCAACCCAAGTGAGTGGTTGAAGGACTTTTTTCACAAGGGGTGTGAAGAGGTGGAAGACATTAGATAATCAATGATTATCATTAAGGCCCAAAGGAGTGCATGCAATAATTCCCTAGAATCCTTGAGTTTGTAGGAAGAACCAAGGTCAGGAGGGACAAAGAATTCAAAGAGTCTGAAGGAAGGACAAGGTTCGAAGTCACTTTACAGAAATCAATCTTAGGAGGAAATATGTCGAGTTGTTTGGCCAGGAAGTATTGATAACCTGAACAAATGGTGGAAACTCTCGGAGGGAGAAACATCGATACCCATGCATCGTTAGATCCAGTGAAGTTGCAGGAAGGATAAAGGAGAGAGTCCTTAAACACTTCTAAGCTTAGGAGGGACAATAGTCATTATATCCAGAGGATCGTGAGCGTTGATTTGGGGCGCTCTAAAATTTTGGCATTTCAACAATCTAGAGTGTGGAGGAACCAACTACCCAGAAGTTGTGATACGGGAAATCCTGACATGATCTAGATCATTGATTGCGGGAAGAATCTAGACCGTCGATCTGTGGAAAAGGAATATTATGATTTCAGCTATCAGGCAGAGGGAGATAAGCCACATCACAAATTCTCGATATGAGATACTGTGACCCGCCCTTTTGGGGTTAAGTCCATAGTCGTGCTAGCAATCATGAGGAGTGGAGGTTTAAGCCTAGTGCTTGTTCGCGTGGGTGTGACTTCTAGAAGTACATGTGGTTATATGTTTTGAAGATTCCAGTTGGGAATCAAGGAGCATTTCGGATCAAAGGAATTTGAAGATCCATAGACCAGGAGGTTAGTGGACCCTTCTAAGGTGGGGGTCTGCATCACATAGATGTGAATGATAACCTGGTCAGAGTCTTTTGATTCCTTATGTGGGTGTGTGTTCATTGTGATTGATGTTGGTACTGGGTTTTGTAATGCCTCAGTGAATTTGGTTTGCATGTCATAGAGGTTTTCTAGTTACTAGTTGTCGAAGCCATCGTGTCAGGCGGTTGATGTTGTCCTTTATGTTGTAGGTGTTTTCTTCCCTGTGTTAGGCAGGTAGCCATTTTTATCTGTCTTAATTCACATGTTTCTCCTAGTTGATTGATGTGATAGTGTGTTGAGTTGTTGTTGTTTCTTTCCTTATCTGTGCGCGTGGTGTCCTTCATCAAGTTGTGTGGTTTACCTATTGTCATAAATTGCTTCCTGCCTAAAATAAGAAGAAAAAAATTCACTTTCTTGTGTTTCTTGTCATCATAATGAGAGGGACTTTACATATGGTATTAGAGCGGGTTCAACCCTCTGACTATGGATCTCCATGCTTTCCACTACAGTAAGCCCTTGAGTATTAACCTAGCACTAATTAAAACCTTTAACGTGTCCATGCGGTGATCCTTATTAGAGTATGCCAGAAAGGATCACAACATGGTGCCGTGAAAGGAGGTGTCACACCTCCAAAAGTGTCCACACCCTCAGAGTCTAACCCCCAAGGGGAGGAACAGGTCCTTGGGCTCGATTCAATTATTTTAAGGGATGATGATGGTCTGACAAGGCCCTTTCAGAGATTGTCATAGGCCTTGATTCACCATCTGTACTGAAATGAGGCCAGGGTGCCTATACCTCTGAGGGTCCATAGTGCACCCAACTAGTACCATTAGTATTCACCACGAACTCGAGAAGGTCAAATTTCCTAAGTTCTTTGGTGCCTTGGATGGCATAGCCACCGAGGCATGGTGGAAGAATTTGGTGATGTGATTTGTGCTTTGCAAATATACCTCCAACACGAAGGTCTGCATGATAGTATTTCAACTAAAGGGGAGCTCTCTTCTATGGTGGAAGACGCTCCTACCACATTTGAACATGGCCATTGAAAAAGTGTCATGGAAATTGTTCAAGGAATAGTTTGAGGAGAGGTATCTTTCTGAGGAATTCATTGAGCATCAACTCAATGAGTTCAACGCCTTGCGACAAGGTTATCATATGGTGCTTGAGTACGAGGCTCATTTTTGGAGTTGCTTCTGTATGCTCCTGTTAGCGATATTTCTTGCTTAGGGGGTTTAGATATCAAAGAATGGGTTAAAACCCACTTGTCCAAAGTTTTGGGCGATGATGCGCCTAGGGTAAACAGTAAACAAGACTGGGCGGTCCAGATTTGCGCGCCCAGATCAACGGTGCACAGCAAAAGTCGGACCCCCCCTTGCCTTCCGATCTTTAAGCGAGGGGGGGGGGGGTCCGAGTTCGGGGGTGCAACTCTCCGACGGCCCAGATGCACGCGCCCGGATCAATGGCGGTAAAGATCAGGTCGGACCCCCCCTGCCTTTCTACCTTTAAGCGGAGGGGGGGGGTCCGAGCTCCCATGTGAAACTCTCCGACGGCCCAGATCGAGGCGCCCAGATCAACGGTGCTCGTGCTGCCCCGCATTCCCCAAACTGCAATAAAATTAACCAGCTTGGGTCCCCCCTTTCTATCATATCATTCTTCCATCCACTTGTCCCCAGTTGCCGCGTGTCATCCTTTCGTTCCTCCTATTAGCCCGTGTGGTCCCCCTTTCTCTCCACCCTCCACTCGTTGCCTGCCACGTATCTCCTCTCCACATCAGCTCCTCGCCTAGAGGTAGTTTCCTCCTGGATGCCCTCCTACGTGGCCCGTCTTTTGTCACCCCTCTCTATTATCACTCTCACTCCTCTCCACCTCTTCCACGTGCCCCTCAATGCCATCGCTCCTTCCATACCCCATGTCCGTCCCTCAAGCTTGTCAGTTGTTCCAGATGGCAGCTCGTGAGGTCTTCCCTAAGCCCAAGATGCTGAGTTGGCCGAACCCTCTCCAATCCCAAGAAGAAGTTATTGAAGCAGTTGGTGGTGGTTAGACATCGTCTCCGCCATAATGGGGACGTCCTGTAACGAATTAAAAGCACGTCGATTCGCTGAATGAATTGTCAGAAGACTGATCGCGTCTTCCATAAGTTGCACGACCATTCAAAGATCGCAACTCTGTGTTGTCAGAAGCCATGCAGACGAAAAGCCTTCAATGCGCTTCTTGGTTCCGCCGCTGTTGTAATTTTGAGTATATGTAGGCATTCTTGCCATTTTTGTATCTATCGATGGTAGAGCTAAGCTCCCGACTGTAAAGTTTCAGCAAATACTTTGGTTTCCTGGTTATGCCTCTGTGTTTGAGATTTCTTGGTTTATGACAAACAGTTCTCTTTCTTTTCCGTCTTTGTTTCATCTTTCGCCGGAGGATTCACAGTAGTGCAGCTTGTTGCAATAAAGGATTTGTTGTGGCGTTGTCCTGCCCTCTGGTTTTCTGTATTTGAATGTAAAAGGATTTTGCGTTCGGATGCATTTCTTCTTTAATCTGTTGCATACCTGATGTCTGTAATAGATCATTGCACTCTTCTTGCGTAAATATTCCACCTACCCACCTTTACTACGACTCACTGTTTGGAGTTTATTAGGACCTCACTCTTTCATGCATGCCCGGTCTAGTTTCCGAGTTGATACGACGCTGTTTTGAGTTTCCCTCCATCTGATCACCTTTTAAAACAATCGTGACATTAAAACTGATGGGCTTCGGGCTCTGCTCCTGCTAGCAATCTAGGAGTGACTTCCGAACGCCAACATTTCTGGCGCCGTTGCCGGGGACGAAGTT
Source organism: Picea engelmannii (assembly GCA_009831015.1). NCBI lineage: Eukaryota > Viridiplantae > Streptophyta > Pinopsida > Pinales > Pinaceae > Picea > Picea engelmannii. Next base: position 58,954 of record ML827940.1, read on the forward strand.
GAAGATTTTCTCTGGGCAGAACGACAACGACTAACTGATTTCTGAAGGTGCATCAGATTTCAGAACTTGAAGATTGCTACTGTGCACCTGGCGACTCCACTGTAACAACTCCGCTGGGGAGGACCTGTTCTATCAGCCATGGCTTCGAGAGGCAGACATACGAGGTCAAATCCACATTTGCCTTTGGCCACTCCGGAAGCAGACTTGGAAGCTGTGCGCAGAAAGGGAAAGAGAGCAGCAAAAGAAGTTTATTTCGATGAAAAAGGTAAAACGCCCTCCCCTTCTGTAAGAACTCCATTTTCAGATTCTCAGTTTCCTAGTCGCCCTTCCTCTGAAGTTTCCCGTTCCCTGAAATTTGGAAGCGTTCCTGCTGAGTTTTCCCCTCTTGGTCTGGTGTCAGAAGGAGAAGACCTTGTCACTCCCCTCTCAGGAGGTTTTACTACTCCTCCTTTGATTACTACTACTCCACAGAGAGAACCACCTGCACATTCAGGCCCCTTAGACTTCTCTCCTTTTTCCCCGTCGTCTCCTGCGAGGACCTCTTTCCCTTCCTCACCTGTTCATACTCCATATCCTCCGAGTTCCCCTCCACTCAAAATCCCTATGGCTGGTGTTAATCCCCCTTCGAACAGGATGGACACCATAGTCGCTGCTAGATATGCTTCTTTGATCCTTCCTCAGCCTTTGAACCCTCTCCCTGCTGGAGATTATTTGAATTATATGCCCAAGTTCAGTGGTGAGGGAGATGTGACCGCTGAAGAGCACTTGGCCGCCTTCTACAGCTATGCAGATAACTTGAATAATGAGAATGAAGATGTCTGGATGAGAGTCTTCGTCTAGAGCCTAGACGGTGAAGTCAGGAAATGGTTCAGGGGACTGGCCCCTGGATCTATTGCTGGGATTGAGGCTCTGGATAATGCTTTCCTGAGACAATGGGGGGATAGAAAAGATTATATATATTACATGACTGAGTTTGGGTCCCTGAAGAAGCAGGAAGGAGAGTCTGTCTCTGACTTCTCCAAAAGATTCAATAAAATGTATAACAAGATTCTTGCAGAGATAAAGCCTTCTGAAGCTTCTGCTCAAATCTCATATGTGGGCGCATTTGACCCTAATTTCTGTCTCGTATTAAGACAAAGGAGAGCCACTTCTTTAGCGCAGATGCAAGATGCAGCTATAGAAGTAGAATCTAATATGTTAGCAGCAGACAGAATGAGGAACCAGGCTGACACAAGCAGAAGGAAAGGTAAGTCGGAAGCCTCGGTTTCTGGCTCCAACACCTTCGGCCTATCCGTTCCCGACCCTCAAGTGAATGACTTGACCCAACTGTTGAACGTGCTGAAAGAAGAAATGGAAAGACTAAAGACGGAGAGAAAACATATGAACAGAGGCCCTCCGAGCACCGAGAACAGAGGAGGTTTCAGAAGACCAAACAATTTTACTCCTCCAACCATGCATAAAGAGAAGGACAGAGACAGGGATGACCAAAAGATCCAGGCCCCCTTCGAGAACAATTTCGTGACTGATGAAGAAGGAAGGCAACCAGATGAGCCTGAACCTGAAGTCCACTCTGTAGAAGTTACTCCCTCTTTCCCCCACCTGACCAAATCAGCATATGAGGAGTCTTTCATGGATGGTCGGCTCAATGAA
>ML827941.1:0-32746 GCA_009831015.1 Picea engelmannii
CCATCTTCATCTATGCATTCTCATCAAGGAAAATACATATTATATTACATCAATCATCAATCAATCAATCCTTTGACATCAATCAATCACTTGACATCAATCAATCAAACCATTGGCATCAATGACAACATGATCCAACAGTACTCACACGGCCTCTATTCTATTGAACCCTATGACTACGTATCCAACCTACCACCGTGCCTTAAGGATGACCCTAACTTCCCCGGGATCAAGTTTGACAGTAGAACCCCTGGTAATTTAAAAGATTCCTCACCTGTAGTGACTCAGCCCGATCAACCATAGTGCACTCAATGCAACTCTTGGCTCGAACGATACTACACAGATGATCCTCTGTTGTAGTCCCGAATTAAATCCTTGGAGGAACGGGTGACTGTGTTGTCTAAGGAAAATGATAGACTGCAAGCTTACGATAAGAGGCAAAAGACCACGAGCTCTATCGTGTTCAGAAATGTTGAGGCAGCTACTGCCATTGTTAATTAGAAGTTAGCCTGACCAAATCGTATCTCTACAGCCAAGGTATGATATTTCAACAATGTTTTTACAACGATTCTGTTTATTTTGAATTAGCAAGAATGATTTCGTTTTTAATTAGCGAAAACTATTGTGTTTGCGTTGATTTGTTTGCTAAATCGAATATGGTTCTGTTTTGATTGAATCGATTTAACATGATTTTGTTGTTCTTGAATTAGCAGAGATGATTGTATTTGTTTTGAATTAGTAATAAAAGAATTGTTTGATAGATCACATACATTCCTATTACCATTCGATTAATTCAATACGATTTTGTTTGTTTTGAATTGGCATAAAAAGATTTGGTTTGCTTTACCAAGAATGATTTGCTTGTTTTGAATTGGTAATAAAGGCTCTGTTTGATTCATCGCATGCATTTCTGTTATCATTTGATTATCTTAAAACGATTTTGTTTGTAAATATGACCAGCTACAGAATCGTGAGATTCTGTAGCTAGTCATAAAATTTGGATTTTTGTTGATTTTACAATTAAAACACTATCTAAAATTGTTTACTCTTGCCCATCTACAGGTACACACGAATTTCAATGGGAATTGGATCTGTTGTGGCAGTTTAGAACATGTTTTTTGTTACATAGTTTTGGTTTAGGTTGCTAGTCTTAGGCAGAAATAGGAATCTGGGAGATTGTTCCTAGATTTTTGCAAATAGTTTTGATATTTTCCACAAGGATTGTTATATCCTGTGGCCTTTATATACTCATTATTTTTTGTAAACAACCCATCACTGTTGGGAGAACAAAGACTATGGAATTATGATTATACAGACTCGAATAGAAGTGGATTTGTTGTACGGCTTTAACTTCAATTTATCTTACTTTTGTTCAAGTTTTCTGCATAACAATTTGTAATCAGATTATTGACTACTTTAGATATCAAGATTTGTTACATGTTGATGCGTTATGATTTAAATTTTTTCCATATTTGATGTATCTCATTTTACTCACAACAATTACTCTGTTTGAATTTAATAAATAGAAGGTTTATCTTCTTTGTTAAATGAACGGTTATGTACAAATCTTCACACTAGGAATTATCTAAATGTGATGATCTGTAAATTATAAAATTGTTGTTGTTTTATGTCTTGTTCGTTCTGTCATTTGTATTAAAAGAGCGTTGTTGCTTCCGGTTTACGAGAATCTTGTGGAAAATCTGGTACGGGTTTCTCCCATCAAACAGCTAAATCAAATACTGTGAACAGGACAAATAGGAAGCGCTTCTACAGGTCAGTTTGTTAGTGTTATTCAATTAGTTAATTAATATATAAACTTATTGTAATCTGAACACGTTTCATTGTTCATATCTATAGTTCATATTTACAGTTAGGATTGTTATTTTAATTGCTTAGCTTAGATAGCTTTCATTTTATTCCTTTCTCATAAAAATTATAAAAATAAAAAATAATAGTTTCGTTGTCATAAGACAATTTACAAATGATTTTGCAAATTTCGATCAAAATTTGTATTATGTAAATATTGTACATATACAATCAATATTTAATTGTATTGATAGTTGAACATTTAATAAGTAGAATTATTGTTTTATGATATTAGTTAGTAAACTGTATATATATGTTTTAGGTTTGTATATAGTTTGTTGTAGTTGCTTTTTCGCTTAGATTAGTTTCTTTAGCCTAGTTTTTCTTTCATTTTCCTAGGACTTAGATCGGCCAACGGAGCCACTAAACCCGTCGGAGTGGATCATTCCAAATGGATTGGGTTATTTAGACAACCCCGGACCGGATCCACTCATCCAGTTGACGAGAGGTGAATTTCGCCTGTCAACAAGTTGTTAGCCAATAACATGATTTATAAAAGAACTTTAAATATTATAAAAAAATAATTACTTTGTTTGGCCTATCTACAAGATTGGATAGTGGGGAAATATTTGTAGTAAAAGGATAACTAATTGATGGTCAACCATGAATGTGAATTCTATAGTCTTTTCGTTTCAATGGGACTAATAACAAACAATTTATTAAAGAAAGGATTGTATCTAGAGGGATTTTTTTTTTATATATACTTGATAAATCAGGGGTTAAGATGGATATGGATTGGTTTTAAATGATAGGGTTCTATCTTCATTTTAATCACTAGAAACCTTGTCAAAACTTTAAATGATCATGAATATGTACATGCATAATCTATAATCTAGAGCCATCAAGAAATGTACTTAAAAAGTTACATGAAAATTAAGGTGAGTAACAATAAAATAATGATATTTCAATTATGAACATGAATCGTAGGAAGGTAATAGGATGCATATCCTAAATAACAAATAGATTACATATTGACATAACTCAATCTCTCTTCTTAATTTTCTTTTTTCGTTCCTTTATCATTTCACTTGTTAATTTGCAGTGTCTTGATGTTGAAATAAATGCAATGGATCAATTTTTTTGTATCGTTTCTTCAGTTAAATCCCAAAATCACTTTTCACTATATTATTATCACTGAAATCAAAGCACCCTATCGTCTTGGGTTATCATTGCCAAAATACATGGAATTACTTGATTACTTTAAAAAAAAACATTCTTACATCACTAAATTAATGCACCCTAATGTTTTTCATTATGTCATGGTTGAAATCAATGCAACTACTTGATCCTCCTCATTTTTAGAGTATCATCACTCAAATTAATGTACATTATTATTTTTCATTATATTATTCTTGGAATGAATGTAACTGTTAGATGCCTATGTGTTATATAATTGGTAAAATCAATGATGTTATATCATTTCTAAAATCAATATAACTAATTGAGGAATATACATTATATCAAATCAATGTAAGTAATTGTTTTGTATATAAACTCTAAGATATTTCAATAGCAATATTTATTTTGTGTAAATTATCATAAATTATAATTATTGTCTAAATGTAGGGCCATAGAGGTCATACGATGCACCAAAACAATCAATGTTTTCTATAGTTTTTTAGTATTTTCTCAGTGGGATATTTTCCCAGTTCGAGAGCCCTTGTAAGATTTGAGTAATTTTAATGAAAAACTGATATTTTAAGCGAATTTTGTTTTGTGTGTGTTTTCATTGTTTAATTTCCAACCAATGTGTAAGTATTTTATGTTCTAATTTTTTTATTTAAAATTAAACAACCACTTTTTCTTGAGATCATAGGGGAGTTATTTTTCCAAGGTTGAAATTTTGGCATGGGATCAGAGCGAGGTCTCTAATTGAGATTTCCAGGAACTAGTAGTCATATCTAGGTAGATATAGCATATTTGAGGTAATAACAGACAAATCTATTGCAGATATAAGGTACTAGTAGGTAGATATAGCATATATGAGGTGCCAATAGGTAGATATAGAAAATCTGAGGTACCAACAGGTAAATATAATGTAGATTTGAGATACCAAAAGGAAGATCTAGAAGATTTAAGGTGCTAGCAAGAATATATAACAAATATGAGGTACCAGTAGACAGATCTAGTGTAGATATGAGGTACCAGTAGACCAATCTAGTATATCTGAGATACCAACAAGTAGATCTAATGGATATGCATATCTAGCAGAGTTTAGGTACCAATAGGAATATCTAGCATATATAAGGTACTGACAGATAGATCTAGTGGAGATCTAAGGTACCAGTAGGAAGATATAGTAGACCTAAGGTAATAGTAGGAAGATATAGAAAATCTAAGGTACCAACAAACAAATCTAGTGCAGATTTGAGGTACTAGCAGGTAAATCTACCAATTCTAAGGTACCAACAAGAATATCTAGTATATCTGAGGCACCACTAGACATATATAATGCATATCTAAGGTACCAACAGGTACATCTAGTAGATCTAAATACCAATAGGAATATCTATTGTATATCTAAGTGTTTATAAAATAGATCTAGCATATCCAAGGACCAATAAGTATATCAAGTGAAAATATGAGTGACCGACAGATAGATATAGTATATCTAAGGTCCAATAATCAGATCTAGTATAGATCTAGGGTTACAACAACAAATTTGTTAGATATGAGTGGTCAATAGTCAAATATGGGGTTTATAGTAGCAGATCCATTAGATCTAAATTCCAACAGTTTGGTTTTATTGGTGATTAAATAACTAAGCACATTTTCATTGAATTATACATCTAAAACAAAATTCCTCATAAAATCTTGGAAGAAAATACACTAGAGGAGGAATTCATTCGAGTGAATCCAAAGGCGAGTCACTTATACTTTTTCAGTTTTCTAACGTATATACATGTACCATAAAAGAAGAGGACCAACATTCCCCCCTCCATAATGAAGGGTGTATTTGTGGGATACCAAAAGACTTTGAAGGCTTACAGGATTTTCATTCCATCATAGTAGGGAACTATGGTGAGTAAATATGTCAAGTTCAAGGAGGACATTGTTGTTTGTGGAGAGTGATTATACTCTTGATTCATATGGAGGTAATCCTACCCACCTTCTTCTAGGGGTTCGGGGGATGTCCCTCAAATCAAAGGGATCTGGGGGGGACATACCTCACTGACTGGGGGGTATGGGGAATAGTAGGGCCCCGAAGAAAATTTTGGGAAACTTTCCTTGTAAAATATTATAATTTCCTAGTCATTTTGGATCGTTCATTATAAGTTCATAGATATGATGGTAGAAGGTATGTTAGGGTTTTCTCCCAAGAAAGAAACACTCTTTTTGTATGAGGGTATTTTATTGCAGTTGTCCATGAGAGTGAATATTGTATTTTGAGAGAAGAGACTATGAAAGAAGGAAGAGAAAGTTACAATGGGTGTGTTGTAGGTTGTATCATTTCTTTTTATGGATAATAAGAAAGGAAGGAGTGGATATTTCCCTGTGGATGTATCACATATTAGGTGAAACATGTATATTAGTGTCTCTATTATTATTATGCTCTTATTTGTTTTATTTCCACATTATTTTTATCACTCTGTGATCTAATTATTAACATAAATTGCATCTAGGAATTTTCATGATAGCCTACTAGTGAAAGAGGATGAGAATCAGGAATATCTGAAGGTTGAATCTGGATCATCAATAATTTCTAGTGCAAGTATTCAACCGTTAGGTGACGAGGAGGAGATATCATCCCCTTATGGTTATATCAAGAGACCTTGATGGGTCATGCAAACATTGAGGGATGCTAAGGAACATGTTAAGGCTCCTAGGAGTACATTCAAGGAGATAAATCCTTTGAAGAAGTTTCTAAAATATATTTTGGTATTGTGTTGCATCACTGATTCTGAGGCTTCCAATTTTGAGGAAGAAGCATGCAAGTAGGTTTGGAGGAATTCCATGGTGAAGGAAGATGTGTGGGACATAATGCCAAGACCAGAGGGAAATCCAGTTTCAGGTGGTTATTTAAGAAGTTCCTTTATTGCTAAGAGGGAGTGGTGACATTTGTAGCAATAGACGAGAAATTCCACACAAGTCTATTGTTAGACGTGTGGAATTCATACAAAAAGGACCTTTCTTATTTTTGTAATTTAATTTAATTGAATAAAATTATTAAAGTCAATAGACTTTTATATTGAGTTTATTAATGTCTAATAAAATATAAATTATTTCATTAGTGATTTAGATATAATTTCCAGTGTCGATTGGTATTTAATCTCAACCATCAATATCGTTAACAAATTAGGGTTATATAGACTTTGTCATCAACTCAAAGTTATAAAATAAATTTTTCCTTAAGATCATAAGAAGTAATTTTTCGTAATTTTTTGAGGATTGAAATTTCGACAAAATATTAATATATTTTCATACTATATATTATTTATAGTATATCTTATTATACACATCAAAATATAGAAGTGGAAGAACATGTATACTTATGAAAGGTTGAGGACTAACATGTTATATATATTGTTAGGGGAAAAGGCTAGAATATATAACTAATAACATTACTTTAAAAACCACAATGATTGTTCTTATTTTTGGAATCATTTATGGACTTTCTTGTTGTTTTCAGGCCATAAATTAATTCTTCATAATATTTTAAATACTCCTCAACTATTCAGTTTGTCATGTTTTCCAAAGAGAAGATTGTGAAGGAAGGAGAATTAGGTCACTTTGAAGTTGAGGTTCATGGATGATCTACCAAGGATGGTTTAAAAATTCTTTCATTCACAAGAATACAATTTTACAATAATTATTATTTTGTGTAAAATATAAAAACTTGTAATTATAGTCTAAGTCCAAGATATATATTTTAAAACTATTTAATATAAAAATAGAAAAATATTTATATTTTAATATTTGTGAGTTTAAAAATCCTTGTGCCATACCATGCCAAACTTCCAAAACTTCATTAACGTTTATGCCTCTTTTTGCACTTTGTCCTCTACTCTCTCCTCTCCTCCATGCATTCCATTTTCTCTAAAAAATATCAATCGAATCATACCTCAAGCCACCACCATTGAGATTTTGTCGACCAATTTGAGAGTAATAATACAAGATAAATAAGAGAAAAGTGATGGTATTTGAAGAAATAAGAAATGGTCTCCCTTTAATGGGAGAAGAAATAAGCCAAGTGTTTTTTTTTTTCAAATCAACACATCTTGTTTCCCTAGACAAATCTAGCTGCAACTGAACCCAAAATGATTTCCACAATATAATAAATATTGTTTTGTTTCTCATTTAAAAGGCCATACATGTTCATGTGATGTAGTGAATATTTTACATCAACTTTAAATCCAGGATCTTGGTCAGGGTATTGCACTGCTCTATATTTCAATTATAATTTTTTCTTTTATGAAATAAGTAGAGCAGTCCTTTACAAAATTAGTTATCATGATTCTAGATCTAGTGAAAAATTTTCACCTTAATCCCTCTTAAACAATGTTTCAGATGGATTTGATCTAGTCAAAGTCTGTAATATTTATTTTCACAATTGGTTCATGTGAACACTAATTCTAGTTGGTGTGAACACTGATTGCGTTTTCCAACAACATGATGACTAAAAAAACTAACCTCCATAGAGTAAATGATAAATTTATATTTGAATAGTTGGATAAATAGATAAATATGTGTACAAGTGTAGCATACATTTGTTTTTTTTGGAGTGGAATGTAGTTAACATGTAATTTTATTTATTTATTTATTTTTGTCACTTGCATATTATTTATTTAAATGTTTTTGTTGTCATGTGCCAGAAAACATCTTTCCCATACTCAATTTTAGAGTACATTTTATAGAAAAAATATATATCGCATAAACAACACCACCTTATCATTTTTTTGTAATTTTGAGATGTTTTATAAAGCATTTGATTATAATTTGAATTTAATGAATAAATTTATCCTTTAGCTTGATGTCACTTTATTCATTAATTATGGGTTTTGTATTTTGATAAATATACATGTTGTTGGCACCTAAGGTTCAAACACTATGCATGCACCACAAGTCAACATTGCGCATGTGCTCAAGAATATGCACTGCATGGCCCCAATTTTCAAATTTTGTGCAAGCCAAGGATTTACTGCACATGAAAACCAATTTTGTACTACACATGGAAACTTTTTTTAACCCAACATGTGCCAATTGATCTACAATACATATCTAAAACACATCCAGCAACACAATGCACACTAGCAAACAGAAACCAAAGAGATCACTGCACAACAAAAATACATAAAGAATACACAATGGAGAAGATGAGATTAAATAGAAAATGGCCATCAATGTATTCAGTAAGAGAGGGCTGCCCTTTATTAGTAAAGGTGACTTTTTACTTTATAGATACAATGGAAGTTGTTTCTTTATTTCTAGAGCGCTCTACTCAGTAAGAATGGTGAGAGCTATTTACAAAAAAACTGGTTGACACAAACTAAGATACTAATAGTATTTATGGAGTTCCATGGACAACTAGACTGGCGACGGATGTTTACAATGTAACTATTTGAAACAATTGATGTACTAACTCTTTATTAAGAAGCTCCCTACTCAACAAGACTGGAGAGGGAAGTTTAAAATAGAAATTATTGACAACCTACTAAAAGTTCTCATGATGAGTGGTGAAGGAAGGGGTGCACCTTTCCTAGTGGCCCAATTCCTCCTTTTTTAGATCCAGAAGAATCCCTCCTTCCACCAGAAAGTGAGATAATGAGTTCTCCAAGGTCGTTGTAGAGGTCCACTTGGCTTGAGCTAGTTTTTGTCCCTTTCAACCCACAAGATAGGAAATACAATGTTGTTGGTGAGTGGGTTGGGTCTTGGAATATAGAATGGTATATGTGAGTAGAGGAGTTTGAAAATATGAAATATTTTCCACCAGATGATGGAGTGTGGTTTCTTCTTCAAGGAGAGTTGGCTCGAACAACTTGAGATTGTTCACATTGTTCACATTGTGGGTGTTGAGTTGTGAGGGAAATTCCAAGCGATGGGAATTCTCACCAATTCTTTACAGCACCATGTATGGGACATAACGTAGTGTGTGTATATTATGGTGTTTTCCATTGAAGTGGTTCTTATCCAACAATATCCACACACAATCTCCCGTTTGAAATACCAAGGTCGTGTGATATTTATCATGCCTCTCTTTTACACGTTCTTGGGCTTCTTGTAAGGAAATTTATGTCTCGGAATGATGTTGTTCTATACTGTGAATGAAATTATACATTGAATGTTTTTCTTGTTTCTGGTGTGAATGCCCTGAATGTGGGAAAGTGAGGGGAATATATAAGGGAGCAAGGGGATAAAACCCAAGACAAACCTCGAAGGGAAAGAAAATAGTGGAGGAATCCATGGCTTGATTATAGCTATGACGAATGATATGAAGATAAGAGTCCCACTATTTTTTCTTGGTAAAATAGTTGAGAAAGGAGTGGATCAAAGTACGATTGTTAACCTTTGTTTTCCCATCAATCTGGGGGTGAAATGCAGTGGAAAAATGAACTTGGTAACTGAGAAAGGAACAAAAAGTATGACATAAGGTGATAAGGAAGAGAGAGTCTCTATCATGAATAATACTATTTGGAAAGTTGAAGTGAGGCCACACATGATGGAAGAAGAGGTATGCAGTATTAGAAACAAAGGTAGTTTTTTGAAAGGGGAGAAATAGCGCCATGTTAGAAAAATTACACACTACTACCCAAATAACATCATGTTTCCAGTGAATTGCAATGAGACCACTCAGAAAGTCCATGGAAATGGATTCCCAAGGATGAGAAGGAACTTCTAAAGGATCGTAAAGACCATGTAGGTGATTATATGGTTTACTTTGTGAAAAAAGAGAGAAACCACACATGAACTTCTCCACTTTTTTGGGAAGAGCAAGCTAGTAGAAGTGACATTGGAGATTGAGAACGGTATTGGCTATGCGAAAATTCCCCTAGCATGAGAACGCATGTTCTTTTTGGATGAGAATAAGAGGATCCTCATACTGTGGCACACAAAATTGATTGAATTTGTAGAGCTAACCATCACAGATAGTGTAGTCTAGAAAGGGAGTTTGGTTGATGATGGTAGGTTGTTGCAAGTCTTTCCATACTTCACCAAATAATGGATCTATAACGTTTAGTTCTTTCGAGGAATCATATGTTTCACAACACACCTCTAAAATGTGTATAACCTCCATAGGGGGGAGACTTTACAAGCCATCCATATTGTTAGAGGTCCCTTTCTTGTATTTAATTACAATATGGAACTGTTGAATATACACTTCCAACTTTAAATGGCAATGTTCCTTCATTTTACTCTGTGAATTTATGAAGATCAATAGATGATGGTTTGTATGCAAGAATGTCTCTTTTCCAAGAATATAATTCCACCATTACTTAAGTGCATGTACCAAGACGTATAATTCCTTGTCATATGTGTTATATTTGACTTTGGCCTCTGCAAGAATATTAAAGTGGTATGTCACTGGATGAACTCCTTGTTTAAGTACAAGCCTAATGGAAAATTGAGATGCATCCATATCAATATCAAAGGGCCAATTCATGTCCAACAACCACAGAATAGGGGCATAGCATAATTCTTTCTTCAATCTCACAAAGTGGTGCTCAACCTCTATAGTCCAAACAAATTTGGTTTGATGGGACAACTGATGTAGAGGCCCCTCCATTTGGGAAAAATTAGAGATAAATTTCCTATAGAAACTAATGACTCCCATGAAACATTTTGAGGTCATGCGCATTGGAGGGTGTTGGCGATTCTTCCAAAGAATGTACCCAATATGGATCGGGGTTCACTCCTATTGTATCTAAGATGAATCCCAAATATTGGATGGAAGTCTTCACAAAGAAGGACATATTTTCTTTCACCTGATGATCCAAGTGCATATCGGTGGCCACCCACCTATTCCATGGGCTAGAAAACAATTTTCCATCTTGGCAGTTTTTCGAGTTCCAAACTTCTCAGGTCGTTTTGAGGCCCTAAACGATGTTTTTTGGGGATTTGGGGCCTAACTGAATATCTAGGGCATTGACCCAGGCTACTCGACAATTGTTCTTCTTGGTTAGACCTTTACAACGGTGTATAGAACACCCCAAATAGTGATCATATGAAACATTTATGCCCCCTGGAATTTGATGTATCAACTACCCACATCGGGGCTCGCAAACCTTTTGGATTTTCATCTTCTAGGGTTAGATTTTTGGATCTTAATTATGTTAAAAATTCCTTTGGAGCCTCATTGTAAAAATAATCTTCTTTTGAATGATCACATCTCTTCCCATAGATAATCCACCACCATTATAGCAAGATTGTTTCAATCTTCATTTTATAGTTTCAACATATTTTCTTATTTAATAGAAACCAATTTTATTATATCTCTATTATTGTTCCTTGTGCCTCTGTTTAAATATAATAACAATATGTATTCATTTCATTTTGCTAATAAAATATGGATCAATGGTATACGAGAGGTCTTCTCCTTGTCGTTCTTAATGCATGTCCTCGACGAGGTCAAGGTACAAATAATTGAGTCTCGAGCTTGTTTCTCTCGAGGAAAAAATCTCTCTCATGCCCAAGCAACCTCTCATGGCGGGAGAAAAGAAAGACAATGAGATATGATATCCTTTCAAAATGTTTCTTGATGAATCCCTCATGCAACAAAGGAACTAGATAATGGATAGTTTTGCGCAAATCCTTCAGCAACTAGCAACATTCGACACATCTTCCTCGAGCAGAGGCGCGGCCCCATTTAAGGTACAAATAAAATTTGATATTCCTATATTTTAAGGTCATATAGACATAGGTGTTGTAGACAAATGGTTAAATCTATTAGAAGGGTATTTTTCTATCCATAACTTTTCGAATAGAGAAAACATTACTTTTTTTCTCCTCAAAGTCGTTCCCCATGTGAAAGATTGGTGGGAAACTTACTGTGAGAAAAATAAAATAGAGGAAACCTCATTATTTATAGTAGAGGTCAATTGGGAGTCCTTCAAGGATGCTATTAAGGAACAATACTACCCTATCAGAAGCTATGATGACCTATATACAAAATGGACCACACTGCGGTAGGAAAGAGACCAGGAAGTGCCAAAGTTCACAAATATCTTCCATACCTTGCGCACCAAGCTGGGTATCAAATATTCTGAGTGAAATATGGTGCTCAAGTATCACGGTGGTCTACATAGATACATCCAGGATGAAATGGAGTTTCTAAACATCTCGTCCTTGGGCATGGCCTATTACTATGCCATCAAAATTGAGAAAAACTTGAAACAAAAGACATGACAATTTGGGCATGGGAATCCCTCACAACAAAACAAGGGAATCCCTAACCAACCGAACAAAGGAGAGAGAAAATATGGACATCAACGGGACCACTAGGCTAAGCTACAAGAAAAGAAGGACATCGTAAAAACAAAGAAAGATACCAAGAAGTTGTGCGACTTCCATAAGAGCCCTTGGCATAACACTGTTGATTTTCGCTCAAAACAGTCATTGGTGGCTAAAGTGAAAGCATATGAATCTGATGCAGGTTCTGACTCTGATTCAGAACTAGAGTGAGGGAGATGGATCATTAACATGGAACCGAGTGCCACCATTGTGACCACCAAGATCTAGCCCGATGAACCAGATGAGCCCAAGGAAGGCAATCGACTCTTCCATTCACAGATGTGGGTGAAAGTCACCCCATTGCACTTGATAGTTGATAGTGGTAGCCAAAAGAACCTCATCTCAGTAGAGGTCATCAAGCAACTAGCCTTGTCGACAAAACCACACCCGCAACCCTACACCATTGGATGGTTATGCCAAGGAAGCAATCTCCATGTCATCCAACAGTGCCTCCTATTGTACGACATCAATCCCATCAAAGATGAGGTATTGTGTGATGTTTCTCCTCTTGAAGTTTGTAATTTTCTTTTGGGCCAACCTTATTTATGGAAATGTCATGTTGTATATGAGACTTCACCCCGTAGTGTCATTGTTACTTTGGGGTGTCTTCTCTACAAAATACCAGAGGTATTTCCAACTATTGTCCCACCTAAATAGTGTTACAAGGTAGTATCTCATACTACAAAATTCATCTTCTTCACAATCTGTTGAAAAGGTGCACAGAAGGACACTAAAACCACTACAACCTTGGTACAATAACCGTCTATCCAATAGAAACAGATCGATAATATTGCAACAAGGAAGAATGATTCTTTCTACACACAGTCATCTCATGTAACCAGACTGGTCAAATATGTCCAACCCTTCCAGCCATAGGTTCTTGGTAGCCCTCAAAAATCTAAGCAACAGAATTTCTTCAGCAAGGCAAGAAACTCACCAAGATTTAGATTCAACAAATGCTTCCATCTCTCCACTGGTAACTCAACGCAATGAAAACCATTTCTTCCTAATAAGGGGGTATTTATCTAGGTGGATATTGGTGGCCACCCACCTATTCCACGGGATTGAAAAATAGTTTTCCATATTAGCAGTTTTTCGACAGCTTTTTGGGTTTCAAACTTTTTGGGTCATTTTGAGGCCCTAAACAATGTTTTTTGGGGATTTGGGGCCCAAGTGAATGTTAATGGATTACTGAGAGGGGGGGGTTGAATCAATAATAGAGAAATTTAATCATTTTTAACCATAAAATGCAAGTGTCATATCAATGTAGCATTATCATCTAGTAGTTGCAGAGTAAATAAACAATGAACAAATGAGAAATCATACACATACATAGTACATCAATGTTTTTATGTGGAAACCCAAAGCGGGATAAAAACACAATTTTTTTTTTCTTATTTGTCTTTAAGAATTAAATTCATTGGAAGCACCAACTTCCTTTGTTTTCCAGCTGCAACTAGAAGGAGGCTCCAACCCCCTAGTTTCTTAGGCTACAACCTGAAGGAATCTCCAACTCCCTAATTCATTGGATACAACCATAAAGAGGATACAACTGAAAGGTGGCTACAACCACCTGTCCTTTCCCTATCCAACCGCCCTGAAATAAAAGTAGAATTATGGAACCATTGTCACACTATCACTATGATATATATTGTTGTAAACCTATACCAATCAACCTGTACCATAAAAAAATGCATCAACCATGCACCAACTCATACCAAACAACATGTAATAAGCATCTACCATAAGCAAGTTCATCAACCATGCACCAACCTGTACCTCAACCTGTAATCATCTTGTACCATAGACAAGTGCATCAACCATGCACCAACTTGTATCTCAACCTCAACCAAAATACCTCATCAATTTCATCATCCAGATATGATTTGTAACTCTGTAATAGACCTGGTGTATATTATCACATACCTGCAAACCTTCCTTAACTTTAACAACAAGGGACTATCATTTTATCAAACTTCACTTTAGTCTCACATGACTAATTTTGGATTAGTCAACAACCCTAACTTGCAATAATCATAACTATGTACCTATAATGAATAAATATATGAAAATGGTACACAATGTTATTCAGTGTCTTGTATTCAATTCCTCCATATTTCACTACTTGGAACCTCTCAGAAAAGGTGTTATAGAAAAAATGGCATGCCTTGTTGAATTCTGTCTTATTCTAGAGATCGAACCTATAGAGAATTCGTCACACAAAATATTTTCTGTATATATATAAAAATGATACAAAACATACTACAGACTGTACTCTAACCAATACATTTTTTATTACTGAATTTGGATCTATTATGAAGAAGTTACGACGTTTTTACCCGAAACACTTGTTTTAGACTAATTTTAGGACTAGCCACAAACCCTATTTTTCACGAAGTGTAACTCCACAAATACAATGGCCCATAAGCTGAAATTTTTATCAAAGCTACTTGGATATGTTTCCTCAACGACCTCCCAATTTCATGGTTTGAATCATTCTAGAAAAACATTTATTGGGAAAATTGTGAGATGGCATGTAAATAACATACCTTAGAAAGCATCATCAAAAGAATTTATCCTCCCTTGAATTTCAGCCTTCTTTACTTCACCTTCCCTCTGAAATTCAACTTAGATATCATTTGTTTACCTCAGTCACTTGTAGATATTCAATATGCTCAAGTGTGATTAAGATGAGAGAGCCTTGCGTATTATTTATACTTTCACGTAGCTTCCTCAAGGGGTTACCTTTTAACCATCTTAACCCACTTTCCTTATTTTAGGGTTAACCCACTTCTAACCACTTGTCCACTTATTAATTTCTCCATTAACGTTATTGTTTAAATAATTTATTTTGTATCCACTTTGACTTACAGTACACTTAGCACTTTACTTTATTATTTACCTTCTAGAATCTCTTAAACCACTTTCCTTATTTTAGGGAAAACCCACTTCTAACCACTTGTCCACTTAGTAATTTATCGATTAATTTTATTATTTAAATAATTTATTTTGTATCCACTTTGACTTTTAGTACACTCATCACTTAACTTTATTATTTAAATATGTTCTTCTTTGCAACCACTTTGACTACATTGACCTTTTGGGGATTCTAAATGACTCATAAGGGTTTTCCAACTTCACATGGCCATAACTCTCTAACCGTGAGGAGTTATGTGACGTTTCGCATACCACCGGAAATGGAATGACATGTACTATCCATATAGAATAGTATCACCTTCAAATATATCAATAATCATACCATTATCCATCAAACAAACTTGGGTTCATTACCCAAACCTTTGTGCTACCAGCATTTTCTACCAGACTTTCTTCAAGGGTTGAAATCAATGACAACCAACCCAATTAATCAACAGTTTCCCTCTTTGGCATTTATGGAAACACTTTTATGCACTACTGAAGTCATGTATTGTAATATATATGTCATATCACTCATGCTCCCTTTGTGACCAACACTCCCCCTGGAACCATGCCTCTATGCTCAGCATCTGATAAATATCTCCCCCCTTTGTCATCAATGGAAAAGGTATCTTTCCATCTGGGGTTGGTCCCCTTAACTGAACTGTCCTTGGGAATACTCCCCCTGACTGAACTCTTCCTAAAACTGATCTCCCAATCTGAACTGTCCTCTTTATGGTGCTTCCTCGTGTAAATATAAGACATATAAGATAAGAATTCAAAAGCATTGATTTTGGAGTAGAAATTACTACGAGTCTCTGGCGAAGATACTCAAAGGATTCTCTTGGAAGAAGTTTTGTAAATATGTCTTCCACTTGTTGTTTTGTGCCCACATATTCAACTTTGATGTTCTTGTCTACAACCTGTTCCCATAGAAAGTGATACTTTATTGGAATGTGCTTCATCTTGGAGTGCATCACTGGTTTCTTTGCGATACTGATGGTGTTTTTATTATCAGAATAGATTGGAATGGAATCATCATACTCAACCTGTATATCTGTCAAATTTTGTTTCATCCATACAACCTAAGTACAACATCATTCTACTACAACATACTATGCTTAGCCAAGATAAAGATATGGATGATTGTTTCTTGCTTAGCCAAGATAATAAACACTCACCCAAGTAGAACTCTACTCCACTGGTGCTTCGTCGATCATCAATGCAACTTGTCCAATCTACATCTTTATACACAATAAGTGATAGATCCTTTCCTTTTGGATACCATAATCCAAAATCTTTTGTTCCTTTGAGATATATGAAAAATCCTCTTCACTGCTAATACATGTGATTCCTTTGTCGTTGCTTGAAATTGTGCAACCTATCCAACTGCCTGCATTACATATGGGCTGGATGTTGTCACATATAGTAAGCTACCTATCATAGACCTATATTTCCTCTGGTCTGTAGATTTTGAATCATCATCTTTGCTCAACTTGCAACTGGTTTTCATAGGAGTGGTATCTGGTTTGCAATGTTCAATTCCAAACCTCTTTAGCATTTCTTTGATATACATAGTTTGAGAAATAAGAATTCCTTGGTTGTTTTGATGTATCTAAAGACCCAAAAAGAAGGATAATTCTCCGAGTAATGACATTCCAAATTCATTCTTCATATCCTTTGCTAATTTATGGCTTAACCTGTCATCATTACTTCCAAAAATAATATCATCAACATAAACTTGAATTAATAAAATATTATCTTGAGCTACCTTGATGTAGAGGTTTTTGTCTGCACTTCCTTTTCTAAACCCTGCCTTTTGTAGATATTTATCCAGTATAGAGTACCATGCTCTAGGATTATGTTTTAGACCTACAAGGACTTCTTCAATTTATACACATAATATGCGTTCTTTGACAACTGAAATCCTTCTGGTTGTTCAATGTAAACTTCTTCTTCATGTTCCCCATTTAGAAAAGTTGATTTCACTTTCATCTGATATACTTTAATATTCTTGGAGCATGCATAAGATAAAACAAATCATATTGCTTCCATTCTGGAAACTGGGGAAAATGTCTCTTCAGTGTTGATTCCTTCAACCTGTGCATATCCTTTACATACCAATCTAGCTTTGTTCCTTGTAATATTTCCATCTTGATTCAATTTATTTCTGAATACCGACTTTGTTCCAATCACATTCTTATTCTTAGGTCTTGGAACCAATTGCCAAGTGCCATTCTTCTCTATCTGATCCAATTCTTCATCCATGGCATTATTTCATAATTCATCCTTCCTGGCCTCTTCAAAACTGTTTGGTTCAATCGTAGATGAGAGTGCTAGGTGCATTTGTTTTGGCAAACAAATTATTCTTCTAGTCTCAACTCATGCATCTTTGTTTCTGATAATTTGATCTAAACAATGATTCTTTTGTACTCGTTTTCTAGGTGTCTTTAGAGGCACTTGCTGAAATTCCTCTTCTACTAATACTTGATCTTCTTCATCTTCCCCTTCTACTTCTTCTTCATCTTTTGCTTCTTCTTCGTAAATTTGTTCCACTGATTCATTTTCTTCTTCCTTTGATTCTTGTCCACCTGTTTCATCAATTGTTACATTGATTCTTTCCACAACCTTGTTAAATCCTAGATTGTAACACTTGTATGTTTTCTTTGTACTTAAGTAACCAACAACTACTCCTTTTTCCACACGTGAGTCAAATTTTCTCATTCTTCCATCTTCTCTTTTGATGTAGCATTTTCTTCCAAATACTCTGAAGTGATTCACATTTGTTGGTATTTCTTTGCATAACTGATAGGGAGTTTTGTAATTGTTGTTTATGAGAATTACTCTATTTTGAATGTGAACTATTGTATGCATTGCATGTGTCCAAAAAATATTTGTCAATTTGGAATCCATTAGCATTGTTCGAGCCATTTCCTATGTAATTATCATACATAATGTTCCTTTGCCTCTGAACCAATCTATGAATCCATACTCTCTTCCACTGTCATATATTTGTCCAAACCTGCTAAGTGTTCTTACAAATCCATCTCTGTCCATACTGTTCAAGACTCTACTTCACAATTTTCCATAATGCTGACCCATTTATCACTATACTATCATGAAGTATTCACTAATACAACTAATTGTACTTCTGATAACTGACTTCTCTAGATTTGTCTTCTCAAACTATGCAAGTTGCTCGAAGGATGGTTCTTTGGTCTGTCACAACTATCGTATAGACTCCCCCCTATCTAATATTCATATTACCTGGGAGTCTCTAAGTTGGATGGATCAGAACAATTCTTGCTCTGATGTTTACTCATCATCATCTTCACTAGTAGATTCATCATATCTCTGAGATCTAACTTCTTTCTTTATGTCTGGATTCATCTTTCACTACAATGCATGAAAGTACAATCTCTTAAACATGTTCCTTATTTATCTGTACTGCTTTTATTTCAGTTACTTTCCAAACCTCTCTGTATATGACATCTTTCCTTTTCTCTGTAGAATTTTCTTCATCTCGTTTTATTGTCAATCTTGCGATATTCGGGACCTGGTCTTTGTTCACATGTTCTTCATGTTTTATTATCCATACTTTCGTATATCTGATATCAGTGTTCTCTTTCATGGAAGTATCGATCATGCTTCCACAATCACTAGTTATGTGTCCATAGTTATGATATTTGTAACATTCAAATTTACATGGGGCCACATAGGCACTTCTTGCTTGAACACTTCTTTTATAATCCCTGCAATCTGCAACCTTATGTCCAAAATTAGTACAATAGAAACAATGACCATAAAAAAAAATTGCATACCTAGGAGTGAATGATCTTATTTTTTGTGTAGTCCTTCTAAGATTATGCCTTGACTGATCATGATCATGATTGAAGCTTCTTTGTGGTTTGAACATTGACAGTCTTCTTGAATATGTATCGTCAATAGTTTTCTTAGATTCTGGTTGACCATGATTCCTTCCTTTGAGTACTTTTACATAACTCTTTCTATTTTATTCATTATTCTTTTATATCAACCTAGAGTGATTCTCTTCATTCTCCATAACCGATGTGGATGCTTCTGTATCTTCAACCTTCATGTTGAGATTGAAGATTTTACTTCTCAATGTGACAACTTCTTCTTCAAGCTTCTCGACCTTTTCTTCTTTCTTCATTATATGTAATACTCCCCAAATTTACCAATAAAAAAAATAAAAATTAGGGACATTAACTCTCTTTCCTTTCAATAACATATTCAAAAGATACCAAGATAAGTTAAAGGGAAGATGTCGTCTCTCTTCAACTTTCACAGGTTTTAAAATTTTCCCCTAGTAATAAACCTTGTTTTCGTTATGAGGGTTTTTATTTCTGAAAACCACTCATACTATATAGTAACCATATATATCTAAGAATGGCCTTGTCATAACCTAACCTATTACATTCCTTTGACATTACCGACATAAGTGGAAGTGTTAATAGTATCCCAAAATGGCCTTCTGATTATTCCAAGTACATGTTAGCATATATATATATATATATATATATATATATATAATCCACTAATATACTAAATCCCTGTTGGCAGCCAATTAAATTTTTTCAATTGCCATATAAGTTGCCTACACATTTTGTCTCCTGAACGTCAAGTCATCGTCGAATTTTGCAAGCAGACATTCTTTCTATTTCATGCGACAATTGCAATTTGGTTTCGATTCAGTTTTCACGACTGAAAGCGTAAAAACTCCTCCATCTTTTTGGACTGTCGTGATTTTCTCAAAGATACTTACTTTGGTTTTCTATTAAGTCGTTGGAATGACTTTCAAACTATGTCCATCTACCTACTTTCGCTTTGATTGCGCAACTTGGTTTTATTAGTTTAATTGATGAGGCATTGAGCATGATAATCTATGAATCACACTTGATTATATAGGGGTCATGGTTAATCTCGTTTCTATATGATATAATCCTGACTATTATAAGCCTTTGGCTTATCGATTTCATAAAATATCTTGTTGCAATGAATCATAAACTTTGATTATACAAATGCGCATGGGTCAAAGGTGAGTTCGATGTTATGGCAATGTTTTACACTTGGCGCGTTGGTAAAACTTTTGGATTTCATGTTGGTTTGAACTATACACTTGGCGTATGGTTTTGGTTTTACATTTGATTAATGGCACGTTGATATGGTTATTCACCGATTTGGGTTGGACGATTAATATGTTTTAAACGTTATGATGATTGATTGAACAGGGATGGTACTGTGCCATAAATGTTTTGCATGGCGGTGATAAACCCACCACCTTCGCACACATACATTGATTCATTCCCCTTTGAGCGCTTGCAGCTGTTAATCCCAAGCGACCTCGCTCCTGTGTGTTGATTATGTTCAAATTCAAACCCTACTATGCACACAAGACATGGCTCCAGTCGTGAGGGCTGAACCCAATGGATGCCAGGCATTGTTAATGTTTGATGGTGCTTACAGTGACCTGGAAGAGTTCAGATGGCTCCCGTTCATACGAAAGTTTGATGGCTTTAACCCTGGTGTGGCTCGGCAATTTGCGTTAACCTTCGATGGCTTCCGAGCCAAGGTTGGGGATGTGCAACTGGAAATTGATGAGCAATTTCTTAGTTTGGCTACTGGTCTACCTGCTGTCGGACAGAGGTGGTTGAAAAATTTCAAAGTAAAAGATGTCCCGTGGACATTTTTCTTCCAATCTCGGATGGTGAACTCTTGTGACAAAGGATTGACCGCAAATATGCTAAAACAATGCTAGTATGCTAAAACAACGCTGGCATGACCTGCTAATGATAATCAAGCAATTCATTACTTGTGAGGGCAGGTATGGGTTCGTTTTCTTGTTCCACCTTCGTCTATTGATGGTTTTTATAGGCTACGAGCTTAATATGCCTCACTACCTCCATAGGAGTTTGTTTAAAATTTCCAAAAGGTATAAACACAACCAGGCCGATACCAGCCTCTTCCATTTTGGGTTAATAAAAATGCTTATGGTTTATGAGTTGGGGTTACGTCGTGATTGTTGGAGTGTTTTTCTCAGTCGTAATGGCTTTGAGGACTCAAGCCCACCATAGGTTGATAAACCCGTGGTGAGCGAAAGCAAGCCTATTCCCCCTGTTCCTTACAACGTTCTTCTACCCAAACCTCTACCCAAGCCACCTATTTTTCCACCCGATTCTATGACCACAGATGTGGAAAATGTCAAACCCGTGGCTAAAAATCCCAAAACCAAACCTAATGCGAATTCCAAAGGCAAGAAAAACACTCGATTAATCTCTCGCATGGCAAGGAATAAACCCAAAATTGTTGTCAACCCTGACCCTGTCATGATAAGTGAAGATTCTGACTCAGAGATTGAACGCTACCTAGCAAGCCAGTATCCCTACTCTGAAGGTCTGTGTGATAAACCCGCATACGACTTTGTTGAAAACCTACCACCTTGTTTGCGGGATGATCCCAATTTTCCAGGCATTAAAATGCCTCGTGAAACCCTCGGTGACTCGTCGAAACCCTCTCCTGCTCAACTAGCAGCTCCACCGTGTGATCAGTGTGGCATATGGTTGGAAAGATACTACCTAGATGTGCCTATGTTGCAATCCAGAATTCATGATTTGGAGGAGAAAATGGCAAAACTTACCAGTCATAAAGCTAAGGTGCAACCCACTGACAAGAGACAGCGTACAACAGGTTCAATTCTATTCAAGAATGTCGAGTCGGCTACAGCAATCGTCAATTCGAAATTAGCATAGCCCGAGCAATCTCGCTGGTATGATTTTCACCTATTTATATGACATAATCATGGACATTGTTACACCGTTGACCTGCTCTGTCACTCAAGCATGCACTGTTGTATATAGTTTTGTTTTGATAAATCAATTTTTGATTATCGTTAGAGTTTTAATTAGATTTAGTTCTGATTTGATTTGATCGTGATTGGATTTGATTGTTGAAATTTAGTTTGAATTGGATACTCTGTTATTGATTAAAGTGGTTAAAATCTTTTCTAAATACAGGCCGTTTCTGGTATTTCAATTCCAAAAATAGTCAAATTCACATTTCGAATTGTTAATATTCTAGATGATGCGGTTAGCAATTATGGTTAACTGTTGTGATTTTATGACTATTGACCAATTCGAATACCATTCAGTTAAGATGAAACCAAATTGCGAGTAGATTTGAATCATGACTGTGATATCCAATCTATTGATTCGCATAGTTTGACCGTATGATCAGTATGATTCGTGTATTGTTTAATTTTGATTTGGGAATGAAATTGATTGTGCCCAGGATTATGATGTGTTTTTATTTTTATTTTGCCCAGTTCTTGGATTCTGTTGATTTTATCGCGCCCCTGTCTCTTGACTGTGTGGTAATCAAATCACGAAAATCGTTGGCGATATTTATTGAGTATGATTTCATTCGATTACAATTGAAACAATTTATCTATCGTTGCACTTAATTGAATGATATCAATCTGTTGATATGACTATAACAAGTCAATGATGGTTACGATCATTATTTCAATCATATATGTGAACCATATGACACTCAGCGACCAAAGACTATGGCAAAGTTTGTGGGTACTGTTATGCATTTTTCGTTTTGATTATAATCATAACGGTTTGATATTTGATTAACGCAATACAAATTTTATGCACAAATGTAACCAATATATTTTGATTGTGTTTGATTGTAACTAAGTCGATTTTGGATATGATGTGATTTACTTGTAAATGCATTTGGATCTGAAACAGTCCTGTTAAGATTTGATCCGATTTAATGGCAATTCAAAAACAGAGCATTCTTACCTTGTTCTGATTGCATCCTTTTCGATTTGATTTGATTTGATTGGTACATTTGCTTGAGCCATTAGTAATTCAATTTTCATGTTTATTAAAAGTAAATTAAATTGGATTGTTTTGAAAAGATTTTCATTTGATTGCTATYTGATTCCATATGCTATTTTAGACTAGCTACAGAATCAGATGATTCTGTAGCTAAGTCTRTAGAATCATTWTTTTTAGTGTTTTAYTAYTGAAATGTCTTYCTAATTTGATACTTGTGTTCTATTTGCAGGTAAATYCGAATTTGCAATTAAGTTGTTGAGCAGTTAGGGGATKTTTMAAAAKATTYYACTTGCATGTTMWTTTCTTAGTTTAGGAGATTTTGGGATTTTTCCCTGATTATGTAAAACTGTTTGATAATTATCCACAGGGATGTTTTACCCTGTGGAGAAACTTATATATACTTATGATTTTGTAATAATCACGATCCTCATTCATGGGAGAACAAGGATAAGGAGTTCTATTACAAACTGGAGCAGAATTGATGTTTTGTCACAACTTTAGCTTCTCAATATATCAACTTTTTGTTTCATGTTTTGTGTATCAAATTTGTGTATGATTTATGACTACTTTAGCTATCTAAATCAAATGAAAATGATATAATTCTATCATTGTTATCCATATCTTGTCTCTTCCAAATAGAAGAAAGACATAACAATTGTTAATTCAGTTTGTGAATGACAGGTTTATCTTCTTCATCGATTGAATTGTTATATATAAGTCCTTGCATAACAGGTTTCCCTTATTGCAGGAATTTATAATCATAAGATTGTTATGATTTTCTTTTATGTCTTGTTTGTCCTGTAAAACACTTCAAGAAGCAGCATAGCTTATCGTTTTCGAAAAGCTTATGGACTAATCGGTGCGAATTTCTTCCTCCGACCAGCTTAGAAGTTATCACACACAGGGCAAACTTGGAGCATTTCCAGGTCAATTAGTTTATTGTTTACTGTTTTCATTAAGTAGTTTAATTTAGATATAATCTCAATTAGATTTATATTAGATTATTTAATTTCAGTAAATATATTAGATTGTTTAATTTCAATAATGTTTATTTCTTTTTCATAAAATATAAAAAATCAAAAAGAGTTTCTTGGTTGTCTCAGGGCAGAAAGCACATGAGTTTTGCAGGTTTTAATTAAATCTGTAGGATGTTTATAGTGTACATTTGTGAATAAGTAATATTGCAACTGATAATTAGATAGTTGATTTGAGTTATTACAATAGTAATTAGTGGATTGTATGTAATAGTTAGAATAGTTATATTTAGTTTTAGTTTAATTTCAGTTTGTTTTATTAGTTTTAATTAGTTTAGTTTGTTTTGATTACTTAGCTCAGATCAATTCTCTCTTTGGTTTTCATAAGAGACCTTAGAGAGGCCAACAGAGCCGTTAAAATCGTCAGGGTGGTCCATTCCAAATAACTTGGGTTATTTAGACAACCCCGGACCGGTTCCACTCTCCCAGTTGACGAACGGTCAATTTCGCCCGTCAACAAATGGCGCTAGAAGGAGGGCCTAAACTTAATTAATGGTGCTAGAAGGAGGGCCTGAACTTAATTAATGGTACGAGGTGGTTGAAAGACTCCTCCTCCACCTAATCTCACCCCTATAGTGACTAGAAGTCGTTCAGAAGATAATATCCCCCCTCAAACAACAACTACTTCAACCGAAGATCCGCAGATCACAGTTGAGCCAACAACCCCTAATCCTACAGGTGGTGATTTCCAAGAGATCGTTTGTCAATCTCTTCTTAAAACACACAGTGCCTTAGCTAGTCTTAGGCAACCAAACCGCTCGTGGGGTCAACCTTTAGACTTCTCTGATATTAGAGAACAACTAGGTGAGATAGACCTCACTGTGAATCCTACAAATCCAAACACAATTCCTGCTACAGGAGGAATGGGGATACCTCCTTCACCACCTCCCTCATCTCCTTCCTCTTTTGGAGGAGATTCAGCTTCTGACGAAGGCAATCCACCTTCTCAGCCTTCTACACCCAATTCCCCAATGGAAAATCAGAACAACCCTGCTAGACCCTGGTTGGACCAGGATGCTGTAGCTGTACCTAGAGCCCAACACCCTTTACCTAAGCACCCGGAGAAGTGGCTTCCTAAGTTTGATCCTGATTCAAAACAGATAGCTGAAGATCATATCAAAAAATTTATGTTAGCCATGAGACTCCGTAATGTTGAACACGAAGATGTCGTCTGTAGGTTGTTCCCTTACACCTTTGAGGGTAATGCGTCCACTTGGTATTTTGCCCAATAACCTCTTACTATAGTGTCTTGGGAAAAGTTTGAGTCATGCTTTTTGTAAAAATTCGGAGATGGAAAACCTCTGGAATTTTTAGTCATGGATCTTTCAAGCTTAAAAATGAACTCGAAAGAAAAAGTTAAAGATTTTAATCAAAGATTTTTAACACTTAAGAATCGAATCCCTGCAGACTCTATGCCTGTTGAGAGTCTAGTAATAGCTTACTACACTAAAGCCCTACATCAAAGTATAGCTATTTGGGTGAAAATATCTAAAAAGGCCACGTTGTTAGAAGCCTTTGAAGAGGCCACTCAGATTGAAAAAGACATACTCAGTCTAAAGGACTCTTCTAGCAACGAAACTGAGACTTTTCCTTCTTCCAAGAAGAAGATTGAAATTCTTCCCAGACCTACACAAAACAAAACACAACCCAAAAACTCTGATTTGGAAAATTTAACCAAAGTTGTACAAAAATTGTCTAATCAAGTTATAGATTTAAAAAGGTCAACTGAAGAAGCCTCTTCGAGTAAAGGACCCTACAAACCTCCTTTCCAAAATCCTTTTAAAACCAACCGGCCTAATCCAAACTCTGAAGGTTTGAACCTAGAAAGTTTGCAATGCGCACTCCAGACAATTCTAGGAGCCCAAAATGACTTGATGCCTCCTGATATTCCTCAAGAGGAAGTCGAGCAAGAAGTAACTCAAGAAGAAGAGTCTTCTCCAAATATCTTTGGACATTTCTCGGATAGCATCTTCCAAGCTAACTTCGAGACTGTTCACCCTTACAACATTAGGAGTAAGACAACTAATAAACCTCCCGCCGAGAACATTACAACTTTACTTCCAAAGCCATCTAAATCAGTAGAAGCGAAACAGAGTAATGCTAGCCCTAAATTAGATTATGATGTTGTTGAAGATCTTAAGAAATTACAGGCTAACATTTCTATTTATGAGTTGTTAAAATTTCCATTTTTGTTACAGAAGATGTTGCAAAATATTTCAGACAATGGCAAGAATGGTAATTCTAATGGTAATAAGGTTGTGCAAAGCAAATTCCCGCAGAAGAATTCCACAAAAAATAATCTTGATCTTCAAGATAAAGGAAGCCTTCCTGTAAATCTCGTAAATAATGTAAATAACCATGTAAATAGTGTAAATAATTCAGATAAAGTAGTCTTAGAAACTGCGAGTAAGAAACCACAAGCTACTACTCTAAATACTCGCAAGAATGTACCTCCTTTTCTTTTAACTTTCGAAATCTTCAACAGAAATGTGCATAATTGTATGGTTGACTCAGGAGCATCATCAAATGTGATGCATTGGTCAGTCTGTCAAAAGATTAACACCGAAGTAGAGCCATCTTCCCTGAAAATCATACAACTTGATCGAACAAATGTTAAAGTTATAGGCGAACAGAAAAATGTATTGATCAGATTATCGTCCAACCCAAAGGTTCATTAGGTTATTGATATAATTGTGGTGGATATTCCGGAAGTGTATGGTCTATTGTTTAGTAGGGACTGGTCGAAGCAGCTACATGGTTACTTCGCAATGGACTGGTCTCACTTATGGCTTCCAGAAAACGGTAAGCCCAACAAGATCAGAGTGAATCGTGAACGTTACCTCAAGTTCACGGTAACAGACTTGAATGAACCAAATGAACCATATACACCTCCGACTGATTCACTTGAAGTCCAAGGGATGGACACCCACTTCGGAAATTTCATGGCTGAAGTCTCACCTATCAACCATCCGGAACAGCAGTCTGAGATCGTGACATTTACGCAACCGACAGCTTCTATGCAACACTTCTATGAACCCGATGGAAATCAAATTTGGTCTCTATACTTCGACGGTTCCAAGTCTAAAGAAGGAGCAGGTGCAGGCTGCATCATCGTCGATCAGGAAGGTAACAAAACATTATTGGCTTGTAGGCTGAATTTGAATGCACTAACAATACTGCAAAATATGAGGCTTTACTACAAGGTCTCAGAAAATCCTTGTACATGCACATTCAAAATCTGATTGTATTCGGGGACTCCGAGATAGTGGTCAGGCAGGTGAGAAATTCTATACATTGTCTTTCCCCTCATCTCAAATGTTACCAGGCTGAGGTATGGAGTTTAATGAACAAATTTTCCGCTTTTAATATAAATTCCATTCCTAGATCAAACAATGTTGATGCAGATCTATTAGCTAATGTTGCCTCTAAACTTCTTCATGAGAAGGCTTATCCCCGAACGCGTTCTCCGTAGAGATATTGTTTCGACCATCGGTTCCTGACAATATCATAAACTGGAGATTATTTGATGATGATCAGCAGATCATTAACTTTCTGCATATGGAAGAAACCTTCCAAGGCGCTGTGATAGATGAACAAACGCACGATGACAATTTGCACGACTTTATGGTAATACCTAATCCGAAAACTCCTGAAGCTCTATCGGACTTGGTAAATCTCATACCCAAATCTATTGTTAGACTAGAAAAGTTCTATGATTTTAAAGATAAATTTAAAAAGACGGTCAATTGCAAAACCAACAGTTCCTCATTGTCTTACGAAAAAGTCAATTTAGGGACTAGTGAAAATCCTCAGTGTATCAACTTAGGCTTGGGATGTTCTAGACAAGAAAAAGTTGCTTTTGTTAAATTATTTAAAGAGTTCAAGGATGTCTTTTCTTGGACTTACAATGATCTTAAAACATTCGATCCTAATATTATACAGCGTGTTATCCCAATGAAACCCCAAACTTTTCCCTTCCAACAGAAACTGAGGAAAATGCATCCTAAACTTGAACCGACCGTACAAAAAGAATTGAATAAACTCCTAAGTGCTAAAATAATTTTTCCTGATAGACATACTCAATGGGTATCCAACCTTGTCCCAGTGCGGAAGAAAAACGGGGAAATTCGACTTTGTGTCGATTTCCAAAACCTCAACAAAGCGTCTGACAAAGATAATTATTCTGTCCCTCCCATGGAACACATCTTGCAACAAGTATCTGGTTCCGAGAGGCTATCTTTACTAGATGGTTTCTCTGGATACAACCAAGTCTTGATGTCTCTGGCAGACCAACTAAAAACTACCTTCCGTACCCCGTGGGGCACTTATGCCTATCGCAAAATGCCCTTTGGATTGATTAACGCCGGTGCTACCTTTTAGAGAGCAATGGACATTGCTTTCAGAGGCTTAATCAATTACTCCGTAGTAGTCTACTTAGATGATGTGACCGTTTATTCAAAAAACAAAGACGATCATCTAACTCACTTACGATCCGTTCTGCTACGATGTCGTAAATACGACATCTCCTTGAACCCCAAAAAGTCCATCTTTACAGTAGAACAAGGTAAACTACTAGGATTCATTGTGTCTAGTGATGGAATGATTATTGACCCCGAGAGGACCCAAGTCATCGCTAAAATTTCCCCACCTACCTCCAAAAAATCCATGCAGTCTTTCCTAGGCCAGATCAATTTCGTGAGAAGATTTGTCCCGAGTTTCTCCGAAATGATCAGGCCTCTCCAGAACCTGATTAAGAAAGACACCCAATATCACTGGGGACCCACTGAAAAACAAGCCTTTAACGATATAAAGAAGGCCATAATTGACGCTTCGTCTCTCATGAGCCCTGATTTCTCTCAAGACTTTACACTCTACACTTTTGCCTCTGATCGTTCCTATGCCGCGGTCCTAACTCAGAAGAATTCCGAGAACAACGAAGTACCCATCGCCTTTATGAAATTTGCTTTCAAAGGTGCTGAACTTAACTACCCAGCGGTTGATTGGAAAGCCTACATTGTCTTCAAGGCAGTTAAGCATTTTCGGTCATATCTTTTGAAGTCAAGGACAAAGGACATTGTCCCCTACCCTGTCGTAAGGAATTTTTTAGTGCAAAAGGAGTTAGGAGAGAAAAGAGCCAACTGGGTCACCTCCTTACATGAGTATGACTTAGAGATCACCCCAGCACAGATTGTGAGAGACCAAGGATTGTGTAAGTTGGTTGTTGATTCAGAAACCAAACAGAAAGAAGATAGTGATACGTCAGACCTAGAACAACCCGATTAGAATTTGATTTGTTGCGCACAAAACCTCGCAAGTCCTTGGTACGACGATATTAGATTTTTTCTTGGACATGGATCAGCACCCCGTCACCTTCACCCTGCCAAGAGAAGAGCATTGAGACTAAGGTTTGTCTCCTTTCATCTAGTTAATGGTATACTGTTTCGTCAGAATTTTGACGGTGTACTGATGCGTTGTCTTGAAAAGGACGAAGCAGAAAGAGTCTTGCTTGAGTTGCATGCAGGAGAAGCTGGTGGTCACTTTGGTGGCGACACCACTGCTCATAAGGTTTTAATAGCCGGTTACTATTGGCCAACGCTTTTTAGAGACGCCCATGCCTTATGTCATAAATGTATCATTTGTCAGAAAGCATCAGGGTGATTGCAGAAACTAGCCTTCCCTTTGCAACCCGTCACAGTCGATTCTCCTTTCCAGCAATGGGGCCTTGATATCATTGGTCCTATTAACCCTCCATCCTCAAAACAACATAATTACATTGTGACAACCACTGATTACTTCACTCAATGGTCTGAAGCCGTCACACTGAGAACTATTAACACAAGTCAGGTGATCGCTTTTCTAAAATCGAATATCATCACTCGTTTCGGTATCCCTGATTGTCTAGTCTTCGATAATGCTTCATACTTTTCTTCTCTTGAGATGAGTGAATTCGCCTTAGAAAAGGGAATAAAGCTGAAGTATTCTGCTAGTTACTACCCTCAAGGCAATGGCTTAGCAGAATCGACAAACAAGAACTTGATCAAGATTATCAAGAGAACCGTGGCTGAAAATCGCAAGAACTGGCACAACACATTGTTGAATGCGCTGTGGGCTGACAGGGTAACACCCAAAGATTCTATAGGTAACTCCCCCTTTTTTCTTGTTTATGGCAGAGAAGCCATTCTGCCACCTCACATTCTTCTTCCTTCGCTTCAATTGTCACAAAAAGTTCAAGAAGAAGATTGTCCCCCTTTAGAAAGCCGTATTAATGCTTTGATGAAGTTAGAAGAAGTAAGAACCCAAGCTAAGCGTAAACTAGACCAACATCAACAACTGATTAAAATCTGGTTCGATTCTAATTCTGCTTCAGATAGGAATTTTGAAGTAGGCGATCTCGTTTTAAAGTGGGACAAACCACACGAAGGGAAGGATGAACACACCAAGTTTCAAAATTTGTGGCTTGGGCCATTTTTGATTGCTGAAAAGTTGGGTCCTAGTTCCTTTCGATTGCAGAATCTTGACGGGCAGCTTGACACCTATCCGGTGAATGGCCAAGCCCTGAAAAGATACTTTGCTTGATTACTACCCTTGTATATTATGTAAATATTTCTTTTGTTTGCATTCTTTTCGTTGTCTCTTGTTTTGATTTTGATTTGATTGAATCAGTTTTGTTTGTTTTATGAAACGTATGCATGCCTGTACACTGAGTCATCCAGAAAAAGACCATGGGAAAATCTCTTCGCTGAAATAACTTCTGAAAGATTGTACGAACATCAGTGATATATTTCTAAAAACTGATATTCATGTTGGAAAATTTTGTTTGAAAGAAGTTTACTAATTTCAATCTCTGAGTAAAGTTTGTCATGATTATCTTTATCTTTTTACGCTGTCCCTTTTCGTAAAGGAATGACTCAAAAGGATGTCTCCCCGTCATAGCAAGTTGTTTTAGAAATAAAACATTTCCAGAACTGGATAAAGGACAGTATTAAAAAATTCTGATGAGGTCTAAAAAAATATGAGAAAATATCAAGATTTTTCAGCGTCACCCCGCTTAGCTATACACAAACGAAAAATAAAATAAAAATGTCAATAAGAGCTGTGGGAAGTGTTTGTAAACCCGCCGGGATACTGAACAGGTCCGCTGGAAGCGGGTAAATGCAAGCATGGCGCCAAGACAACTTCGTCGGGGTACTGAACAGGCCTGTTGGCAGCGAAGCAATGTCGGGTAAATGAAAATCTCTAAAATTATAAGAAACCTCTTTTAAAAGTCCTGTAATCTGATCTAGAACTTCTTGACAGGATACAGACGTCCGAGAGGGTTAAATGGCAACCCTATTGAGGCTATGGACGCCTGCTAGTAGCAGTGGCCATGCCAACAGTATTGAAGATTTTATCATAAAAATCATGACTTGTTGATCTTAAGGCTGTTATTGGTTTACGTCTTTTACATCGCTGAAAAAGATAGTAAATGATGATGTTTGTACGATTTTCTGGTTGTTGTTTTTGAGTTGAATTTTTTCTTTGCTGTCCAAATCTGAATTTGTTTCTTTCGACCCAGATAACTGCTTCTCCCAGTATGTCGCCATTGTTAGCAGCCAATTCAATTTTTTCAATTTCCATATAAGTTGCCTACACCTTTTGTCTCCTGAACGTAAAATCATCGTCGCATTTTGCAAGAAGACATTCTTTTTATTTCATGCGACAATTGCAATTTGGTTTTGATTCAGTTTTCACGATTGAAAGCGTGAAAAATCCTCCATCTTTTTGGACTTTCGTGATTTTCTCAAAGATACTTACTTTGGTTTGCTATTAAGTGGTTGGAATGACTTTCAAACTATGTCCATCTACCTACTTTCGCTTTGATTGCGCAACTTGGTTTTATTAGCTTAATTGATGAGGCATTGAGCATGATAATCTATGAATCACACTTGATTATATAGGGGTCATGGTTAATCTCATTTCTATATGATATAATCCTGACTATTATAAGCCTTTGGCTTATCGATTTTATAAAATCTCTTGTTGCAATGACTCATAAACTTTGATTATACAAATGCGCATGGGTCAAAGGTGAGTTCGATGTTATGGCAATGTTTTACACTTGGCGCGTTGGTAAAAATTTTGGATTTCATGTTGGTTTGAACTATACACTTGGCGTATGATTTTGGTTTTACATTTGATTAATGGCACGCTGATATGGTTATTCACCGATTCGGGTTGGTCGATTAATATGTTTTAAACGTTATGATGATTGATTGAACAGGGATGGTACTGTGCCATAAATGTTTTGCATGGCAGTGATAAGCCCACCACCTTCACATGCATACATTGATTCATTCCCATTTGAGCGCCTGCAGCTGTTAATCCCAAGCGACCTCGCTCCTGTGTGTTGATTATGTTCAAATTCAAACCCTACTATGCACACAAGCCATGGCTCCAGTCGTGAGGGATGAACCCAATGGCTGCCAGGCATTGTTAATGTTTGATGGTGCTTACAGTGACCTGGAAGAGTTCGGATGGCTCCCGTTCATACGAAAGTTTGATGGCTTTAACCCTGGTGTGGCTCGGCAATTTGCATTAACCTTCGATGGCTGCCGAGCCAAGGTTGGGGATGTGCAA